>JABJVR010013695.1:0-43030 GCA_025773905.1 Chitala chitala | reverse complement strand
TGTGCTTGGTGGGTTTTCTCCGGGTGCTCCGGTTTCCTCCCACAGTCCAAAAACATGCAGGTTAGGTTGATTGGTGTCCAAATTGCCTGTAGTGTGTGTGTGTGTGTGCCCTGTGGTGGGTTGGTGTCCTGTGCCCTATGTGCTCTGGGATGGGCTCCAGGCTTCCCTGTAATCCTCACCAGGAATAAGCAGTATAGAAAATGGCATGACTGACTATTTTCATTTAGCTGTTTACTAAAAGTATTTGACTGAACACTGTAAAAGAAACTTCTCCACATTATATACATGACCAGTTCTCTTTTATTTATGTTTCAATTTGTTTGCCAGTAGTTTAAAAATGCTTACATATATGAATAAAATAGCATTGGGACACAAGGTTTAAGTTAAATAAGTCAGTGATGTTTAATAATAGACAAGAATAGGTATCAGTGCTAGTCATACAAATTATGGAATGTGTAAAAGTTCTGATGCAACTTTGTGTTTCTCCCTTTCTCTTGTGCTGTATTTATTTTTTGAAATCACCATTGTATGTGTGTGTTTTGTCTAACATCTGCCCTGCAGGCCCTTTCTGCAGCATTCTGGTGGAGCTTTACGGCTGCCGGGTGACAGTGATGCTGGGAGGGGTTCTGAGTGGTCTCGGCATGGTGGCCAGCTCCTTCACCAACACGATTGCTGAGCTGTATGTCACTGCTGGGGTCATCACAGGTCAGAGGTCCCACATTTAGCAACTCAGTTCTCATCAAACTGGCATAACTGTCAGTTTTAATTGCTAAAATATTGATATTAGCTGTTCAGTGTTTGTTTAGCGTTTGCTTGGATCTTTCTTTCTTTTCTGCTGTCATAAAAAAACTTGACCATTTTTCCTATTTTCTTTTATTTTCATTAATGGAAAATGTGTGACCAGAAATTTAACAGTTAGCCCAAAATGGACAAATGAACTTTACTGTAAAGGCACATTTCCACTGCAACGAGAACCGGAATGTTTAGCATTACAAAAGTTAAATCAACTCTGTGTGCTATTTAACCTCACCATACAGTTCTGGGACAGCAGCATCTGTAATGAAACATCCAGCCATTATCTTAACCGCGTATTCCTGGTGAGGGTCGCGGGGAAGCCTGGAGCCCATCCCAGAGCACACAGGGCACAGGGCAGGGGACACCCAGGGCGGGGCGCCAACCCACCACAGTGTAATGAAACAGTGTGTGGGAATTGCAGAGCGGGACTGCAGCATGTTTAACGTGCTCCTGAACCTTTCATTCTCAAAAAGGTCTATCTTTACAGATGTAGCCGACAGCCACACTTAAATTTTTTTTGCACGTTCAGAATCAGGATCCTTGTATCCCATTCAAAAGTCAAAGTGTATCCACATGTTCAACTTGAATGCCACAGGAAGTGATGGTATTTCTGCCATGGTGAATGTTTAGCTAGCTGAAGACATCTGCCACAGCTAAGTTAGCTTACTAGTCACAGGTCTTTGGGAGCTACTTTGGTACCATTTAACACTGTAGCATTGTTAGCATTTAAAAGGTGCTGGGTTGTGATATTGTAGACACGAGAAGTAAATTAATAAATGCAAAGGTTGAAAATCTTGATAACAAAAGGTTACTGTTCCAGTTAGTTCCTGTTTGCAATGGAAAGTCGCCCCAAAATAACACACAATTCCACTTTCGAAACTTAAGAACAGCACTATGTCTTTGGTACAGAAATCTTTAGCTAAAGCCTTACCTGTATAAATCTGTTGTACAGTATGTACATATAACGTGTGTGGTGAGGACTCTTTAGCAGACCTGTTTGAAAAGGCTTTAAACCTAATGAGTCTATCCTCCCTTCCACACAGGTCTAGGCTTCTGCTTCAGTTTCCAGGCAGCTGTCACTGTCTTGAGGTATTACTTTGTGCGCCGCCGTGTCTTTGCCAACGCTGTGTCCTCTATGGGCACCTCCATTGGCGTGGCCACTCTTCCCTTTCTCTCCCACTACCTGCGCATGTACCTGGACTGGAGGGGCAGCTTCCTGGTCCTGGGGGGTTTGCTGTTGAACTGCTGCGTAGGCGGTGCTGTCATGCGGCCTGTGAAGGGTGCTCAGAAGCTGCACAAAGTCAGCTCATCCGAAGGCGAGACGCCAGAGAAGCAGGGGGCAAGGAACATTCTGGCTAGCTTTCTGGCCACCATGCGCCGCCACATGGCATTTGATGTGTTCTGCAACAATCGTCACTTCCGCTTCTTTGCCTTGGGTGCCATGTGGATGATGCTGGGCTTCATGTCACCACTGATCTACCTGGTTCCCTATGCCACCAAACATGGTATGGAGAAGAGCCGCACTGCCCTCCTCTTCACCATCCTGGGCTTCATCAACATCATTGCGCGACCTCTTTCTGGCCTGCTTTTCAGCCGGCCCTGGTTCCGGGGCCGCCATGCCTATGTGCTTTCTGTTGCCCTGCTGGTCAATGGCCTGAGTAACACCATCTGTGGCCTGGCGGCCAGCTTCTCAGTGCTCCTGGCCTATATCATGGTCTATGGGCTCTCCATGAGCGTAGTGGGCTCCCTGGCTTATACTGTGCTCATGAGCATTGTGGAGATGAGCAGCTTCACGGCTGCCCTGGGCCTGCTGTCCATCATGCAAAGCATCACCCTTCTCTTGGGCCCCCCTCTTGCAGGTAGGGGAAGGGCTCTGTGCTCGTTTTTTGTCATTTGTCAGTAGCTTTACATGCCTGACCTTCTCTTCTGGACCTGTTGGCAGGTAGAATGTGTACTGAAATTTAGAACTGAGGTGTTTCCTGTAACTTAATTCAATTTTAAATACCTCAGCAAAGATTTTTAACTGGTAAAAAAGCAAGGAGATGTGCTGCAGGAGAGATATCGTTTGCTCTGCAATTTTTTGTAAAGTTAAGATATTCAAGTAAAGTGCTTTGCTCAAGTACATGGTAATAGGTTCTTGAACACACATTTATTTCTGCTATAGTGCCTGTGGTTTTTTGATCTTCTTAAGATGAACACCTAACCTTTTCTTAATCCACAGTTGTTGTGCTGTTTTGTGGATATTCTCTTACAGTGTGTAGTGTGCATGACCAAAGTCCTCAGATTTTCCTGAAGCTGGGGCCATGTCTTGCTGCTTTTTTCCAGGCATGGTGGTGGACAGGACAGGCCAGTATGTCTATGTCTTCTACAGCTGTAGCGCTGTTGTCTCCTCTGCGGCCATATTCTATATGTTGTCGTTTTATTGGTTGGATCACATGGAGACAAAGCGTGCCTTGGCTTCTGAAGCATCCTCCAAGAAAGCTGCCGTCGTCATCAGCCATCATCGTCACTGTCAAACCGACGAAGGATCGGTACAGCAGGCTGACGTCCCAGTAGTGGACACGACGTACATCTCCACAGTGTGAGCCGCAACCCCTACGTGGCACAAGTGTGCAATGACTTGGACTGGCCAAGTGTCCCTTCACATTTATCATCAGGCTTGGGAGGATGGATGGAGGGGTTTTTACATCTCTGAAGACGGGTTGCAATGGTTTTGTCATTTTATGTGTATAAATGATCTGTTTCCAGGGCAACACAAATCACTGAATGTGGTGGCCACTTCAGGAAACCTTTTAAATTTTTACGTAGCCACCACTATTCAGGTAATCAGTGACAGTTCAGGGATAATGAAACTGGTCAAGCCATGATACTCAAACTTAAGAGTGCAGTTCTTTAATTGTTATAATAAGTTCACCTTGTAATGATGATAGAACTCTCAAGGGTTCATTGCAAGTAGACAGCACAAATCAGCAAACAGCATCACAGAAGAATGGTTTTAAATTAGACCACTGTGCATGCTAAAAGAAAATGCTAATATCAACATAAATAACTGTACAGAAATACAAATTTTATATGAATATTTTTTATAGTATGTAGATGTTCTCAGGTCATGATAAACAGGGTGTGAGAATGGAGCTTGAAGGTCTTCCTGTTGAATAGACTCATAATGTGAATGTGGTGGTAACTTTTTTTTAAAAGATTTTTTTTTTTACCACCATGTGACATTTTCAAAGTGCTTGAAAAAGTCACCTGGTGGTAAGTCTTGTGATTTTCCTTTGTATAGATATCAAGGGTTCATCTTGAGTGCCTGCTCAGTGCTGATCATGGTGCATTGAAGAAGATCAGCTAATTTTAATACCGGTCATGTTCACACAGTTTTTATTTGGTGCTCAGTGTTGGTTTAAGATTTTGCTGTTCTTGAAGGAAGACGTTGTAGGCCAGACACTTTGTACTATAAATAATATGACCACATTTTACAGCTTTATCAATGTCAGGCCCATCTGACAGTATTACACCATTGGAAAAGCACTTTCCTCTTCACAAGCTTTAAAGAAAAACTATCTAATTTTGTGTGCATGTGAGATGAGGGAGAGGGATATGGTATATTTACACTGAACAGTTTTGTATTATAATGTAGTACTACAGATGGGTGACAAATTAAAGGAAAAACCTGAAGAAATGAGTGGAGAAACATTAGGCATGATTGAACATCTGTACAGAATCAAATGCTTCCACAGAGGTGCTCTGCACGGTACCGTGCTTTGTGGCCTGTGTTAAAATACTGAGCAGACCTAGTTGGTTTAGATTTTGGGTTAAGACGGCCAAAGACATTGACAGAGGGTTCATTGTTGAGACATGGATGGCAAGGCAATCAGTCACAAAGACTGCTTAACTGGCTAGTTTATCAATGGGAATAATGACTAAAGTGACACCTGCATTTACATCGATGAGAAAGATTTGTAAAATGGGTCAAACATTATGATCAACAATGCACAGTTGATGACCGTGATGCTTTGATGCTTGTGTGTTAGTTTATATGTAAGGTGACAGAATGTCAGTGCCGGATGTGATCAGATTACATCAGCAAAAACACTATTGACAATTACTTTATGTCATGAAAGGCTCAATATAAAAGTTTAATTCAAGAGAAAATTATCTATAATTTTCCTCCAAAGATTTAAAGGTGCTTAATTTTCCAGAAGGAATAAATTCCATTTTTTATATATTTTTCATTTTTTTAACAACAAAAGGTATACTCTGCCTAAAATGTGACCATAGCCATTTTTTGCATATCATTATGGAGCTTTTCACCCAAATACAGTATGTTTGTAGGTGTCAGGTATGAACATTTTCATGTTAAAGCACAACAGTATCAGGGCTGGTAATTTGTGGGCAGTCTTTTTTATATTAGACATGTGTAGCAAATGAAAATAAATTTGTCGAACCATGTCGACCTTTGTGCAGAAATTAGAGTGGGAACATATTAACACGCCTGTAAAGTCAGTCCTGATTTTTCATGTCCTGCAAGAACTACCAAATACTACTAAATTTTAAAGTGCTGGAGTACTTAACTCACTGCTTCCTCATTTGTATGAAGTGTTGAGTACTTTTTATACTGATTTATTTATATGACAGAGAATAGTAGTAAAGTTTTATTAGACAACTTGTCTTGTTACTGCTTTTATCATGGTGTAGCAGTGTTTGGATATTTCAGATTTTTTTTTACTTCTGCTGTAGTCTCTGATCCTAAATGTCGAAGATCACCAGAATCTATAAATATGGACTGAGGAGTTCATGTCAAGGACCAGGGCACTGAATTCACACAATTCAGTGGATTATGTTGAATTGTTGATCCTTTGCACTTTATAATGTTTCAAAAATACCATTGTTTCTCAGCAACAATCTGCTGAGGTATCCACAAATCCTTAACCAATACCCAGCGCAGGCTCATTATTTCAAGAGAAGGCACTACCTCTACAAAAGACATTATGGGACCTCATTAATTAAAAATCTCACTTTGATGTACACATACCATATACTGCAATGAACATTATATGTACAAAACTAAAAGATGGAAACCACACATTCTGCCAGAAAACAATATATTAATGGACCTCGCAAGCTGGGAGGTTTCTGACATGGGTTGCCAGTGCAAGCAATGACTTTTTCACATCTACAACTGATTTATGATTTTAATTGATATTGTAAAATAATACATGAAAGGAAATACATTATTATGATTAACCCACTGAGCCAAAGACTTTATCTCTGGGGTCCAGTTGTTCAAAAGTAATCTGATCGGATTTTGGCTATTGGATTGGATCAAATCTTGAAAATTCAATT
The DNA here is from genome assembly GCA_025773905.1 of Chitala chitala. Classification (NCBI taxonomy): domain Eukaryota; kingdom Metazoa; phylum Chordata; class Actinopteri; order Osteoglossiformes; family Notopteridae; genus Chitala; species Chitala chitala. Next base: position 36,892 of record JABJVR010013695.1, on the reverse strand, counting down.
CAGTTTATTTTATATAGCGCCTTTTACAACAATGTGCCTCAAAGCTTTTTACACAAGAAATTGCAGATATTAAGGAATAAACAGTAAAAATTAATACAAATGAAGCAGCGGAGGAGAGGAATCAAAAGGCCCAAGGTTGACTGGCTGCCCAGCCCCTCCTGGACATGCTAACATTACAGAATAAACTGGTACTTATTGAAACTTTGACTGTAACTAGCACTACAATGTAAATAACACAATTTAGCCCTCCTTTGCTCCTGGTGTTGAAGCAACTTTAAATGGCCTTTGGTGTCCCTCAGGCGAAGCTTCATTCGAGGGGATACATTACAAGTCAGCAGCTCTAAGAAGGCATCCCGCTCAAATGGTGCCCAGTCAGGCACCGGGTAGACACATGCTCAAGGAGAAAATTTAGAGAGAGGTTAGTAAATAATATGAACACTAGCAGCCCCATAGAAAAATACAGTTATATTGGCATGTACAGCATGCACCAGCAGCAGTAATTACCGTGAGCTATAAAGATTATCATGATGAGGCTAAATCAAAAAAGTAGGTCTTCAGGCAGAATTTAAAGAATGAGACCGACTCGGCATCCCATACATATCCAGGCAGACTATTCCATAGACTAGGGGCTCTGTAACTAAAAGCTCTAGCACCAATACTTTTATGTACACGTGGAACACTAAGAAGGCCAGAATTCTGCAATCGTAGGGAACGATTTGGAGTACAAGTGTTAATCAGCTCTGATAGATGTACTGGTGCCTTATATGTTAACAAGAGAATTTTGAAATCAGTTCTGTACTTAACAGGGAGCCAGTGGAGTGATGACAGTATTGGATTTATATGGTGGTACTTTCTGCTTCTAGTGATAGTTGTAACAGCTGCACTAATAGAGAAACAGAGGTCAGCAGCATTGAGGGCTGACCTGAAAGTGCTCCTGGCAAGATCATTACCCCCGACCAACAAGAATTCAGTTTTATCTGTGTTTAGTGTTAAGTACTTTGCGTTCATCCATATTTCAATGTCTTTGAGGCATTTAACTAAGGTGTTAACTGATGCAGTGCCATTCAGTTTAACCTCAAGGTATAACCGAGTGTCATCAGCATAAATATGATAGTTGAGATTATACTGACGTATAATGTTACCTAAAGGCAACATATACATGGAGAAGAGTACCGGGCCTAGCACAGATCCCTGTGGTACTCCACATTTAAGTGGAGACATGGATGAGAGTGTGCTGTCTACTACTCTGTCTGCTACCTGCTACTACTCTTGGCTGTCAGTAAAATACACTGCTCAAAACATTAAAGGAACACATTTTAATCAAAGTATAGCATAAAGTCATTAAACTTCTGGGATATTGATCTGGTAAATTAAGTAGCTGAGGGGGTTGTTAATCAGTTTCAGATGCTTTGGTGTTAATGAAATTAACAACAGTTGCATCAGAGGGGCAACAATAAAACGATCCTCAAAACAGGAATGGTTTTACAAGTGGAAGCCACTGACATTTTTTCCCTCCTCATCTTTTCTGACTGTCTTTCACTTGCTTTGCATTTGGCTAGGGTCAGTATCACTACCGGTAGCATGGAGTGATACCTGGACCCTACAGAGGCTGCACAGGCAGTCCAACTCCTCCAGGATGGCACATCAATACGTGCCATTACAAAAAAAATAGCACAGTCTCAAAAGCATGGAGGAGATTTCAGGAGATTGGCAGTTAGGACTGGTATCTGCTCCTTTGTGCAAGGAAGAACAGGATGAGCACTGCTACAGCCCTACAAAATGACCTCCAGCAGGCCACTGGTGTGAATGCCTCTGACCAAACAATCAGAAACAGACTTCATTAGGGTGGCCTGAGGGTCCGACACTGTGGAGCTCAATTGGCATTTGCCAGAGAACACCAGAATTAGCAGGTCCGCAACTGGCGCCCTGTGCTTTTCACAGATGAGAGCACGCAGTCATTACTTCATTGGTGTCCAGTCTTGAGTTGTAATTAGAATAATACAAAATTGTATGAATATACACGGCGTTTATTAATGACTAAAAACACGTGTTACGTTTGTATATGTTACCGGCAATGTGAGGAAAAACAGGCTTTGTATAGAATGCCCAGGAAATCGAGTGCCGAGCCTACAAACGTCAGGCTTCCTATACAACGGGCGCTTTTCACACATCCAGTCACATGTACACTGTATCGTGTACTGACACTAAAGTGTTGCAGCACTTTGGTGACGTTTTCTCGTGAACGTCATCAGGGGGCTCCTTTTTGACGGAGACTGAAAAAACCCACGAGCTTTTTCTTTAATACATAGCCATGCACGTATATTTAAAGAATGTACTGTATATTAATTTAAACTTTATGTACAGTATTTTTATATCCTACTATAATATTGAACTCCTCCCATTTCCATCAAAACTGAAAGTGAAAGTTTAACTTCCGTACTTATCATTGGATCGTATAAAACGCAGATGGGGTAACATTTACTTTGATTTTACTTGACAACATCATTTTTAGGAGGGGATTTATATCTAATTTTGTAGTATTGCATGAACAGTCAGCATTAATTCGTAGGAATTTCACTGCCTATTGCAAATCTAAAATTATCGTCATACGGCTTTTTCAAAACGCTTATTATTATTTATTATGTTATATATTATGTTATTGTTTTTTACCATGACGCTTGCTCAATTCTGCCTTTTACACTTGGGTTATACGCAAGTAAGACATGAACTGAAAAAATGGCTTTGGTTTCGTAAAGATTTTATGGTCGTTTTGGCAAATAAAACAATTTGAGCAGTTAAGCATAACAACTGCCTGACTAAAATTTTATGAAGTACGTTAGTCCTTGCTGTGGAGAATATTATGCTTGCGTATGCAAATATCCAGCCGAATAAATTGTACGACGTATATTCTGTTTTATATCATATATATCACTCATTTGTTGACGTTGTAGATCCTTAGCTTTGGAACTCTCTCTCCATTTGATTTGCGATCAATGGGCACCATATATACACCTTTAAAAACCAGCTTAAGTCCCATTTATTTACACACGCTTAAGTTTATAGTATTTTCTAGTTTTATTTATTAAATGTTTTGCATTTACAGCTATTTTATTTACATATTATTATTGTTGTTGCTCTGATGCACTTTGTGATTTTTTTTTCTTTTTTTTCCAGAAATTCCAGGATGTCACGTGAATTTATAGGAGCATTTGCACTTGTCCTGTGTTGTGACTTGTCCCTCTGGGTAGCACTGTGGGTGTGGGTGTGGGTGTACATGGTGGGGATCCTGGTTGAGCCTGGGCTGCCTGCACTGTGGGTTCTGGGGCTGGTGAGGTGGTTCCTGCTCTACAGGGTCTCCTTGGTGACAGAGCACAGCAGGGCCCGACCTGTGCTGCAGCACTGGGTGGCGACACAGTGCCTTCTGTGGCCTGTGTTTGAAAGCTGTCAGGTGGCCCTGCAGCATGGTGACCTGGCCAGCCCCCTCCTGGGATCCACTGCAATGGCCCTTAGTACTGGAGCAACCATTACTGCCTGCCTCTTCTGGGAGCTGAGCTTTCCCAACTCAGGTGCAGAGACAGCCGACAGTGGGAGGGTGAGGAAAAAGCAGGAGGCCAAGATGCTCTTCTTCAGAGTAATCCACTACTCCAGACCAGATGCTTTGTACCTGGGCCTGGCATTCCTCTTCCTCAGTCTGGCTGTTATTTGTGAGTACTGTGCCCTTGACATAATGTGGTATGTAGAACTAATGTCAAGCAGGTCTTAATTAACTTTTGTAAGCTCATTAGTAGTTACTCAAAATTAAGAGTTTGTAAGCATTATTAACAGACTTAAGTAGTGAAATGCAAATTGCTTAACTTTTAGACCATAATACGGTGGGTTAGCCATCAAATTTTGCATGGTATTTACTTATCTAAATTATGTGCCCAAGGGGGTCTACAAAAAAGTGATAAAATTGATCATTGATGAAATTGAACAATGTTACAGTTACATATAACACGAGATAAAATGTGCTGCATAATTTCTACTTCGCAAAAATGGCATAATTACTTTCTTGTGTTCTGTAAGTGTTGTGGTGGTGTTTTTTTTTTTAATATATTTTTCGGTACAATTTTGACGATGGGAAATGTTTCCACACTAAGGGGTCCATGACCAAACCCCTGGTATATTGAGAAAAGTTCCACTTGTGGACAGATATCTGTACAGCACAGAGTGTAAAATAGCTGCTCCAAATCCACAGGTGAGACATTCATGCCTTATGCCACTGGGAATGTGATTGACATCCTCGGGTCTCACTATGAGCACAGCATCTTCCTGAGGGCCATTGCAGTCATGGGGCTCCTGTCTTTTGGAAGGTTGGTCACATAGATACGTAAAAGTTTAAGAAAACAATACAACGCATATGTTAAATAGTGAAAAGTCAAAAAGTCCAGTGTACAAAAAACAGTCCGTCTGAAGTAGTGAGTATACATATTGTGTAAATGTAAGTGCAACAAATTCTGTTAATGAATGCATTGTGTTGGTGTATATAATGTCTGCAGAAATTAGGATTGTCAGTGGGGATTTTGGGCCTTATTGGTTAAAGCAGCTACAGATGGAAAGAAGCTGTTTTTGTTCTGTATAGTTTAAATACTGTACATTAAATATATTGTCATACAGTAGAGTAAACTGCAACCTACACTACAGTGTATATGTGATGTGGATTAGGAAATCTAAATTGCCATTGGTTTGTGTGTGTGTGTGTGTGTGTGTGGGTGCATGTGACACCCTGTCATGGGTCTGCCTACTTTGCACCCTAGAGATCCAGGCTCTAGGCCACCCAAGACCTTCCAAAGAATTAAGCAGTTGGATAATGGATGGATGGATTAGTAATCAGATGTTCATATAGTAAAGTGATATAAAAATAGTCATTTATTATGGTACTTCAGAATTAACTCTGTACAGTACTGTTGTAAAAAATATGTATTTGATTTACAGTTAAGTTTCACTCCATTTCAACTAGTTTCCTGTATAAATTCAATAATTTCAGTTTTCTCAGTATATGTAGGTTTGTTTTTGTGTGTGTGTGTGCTTGTATCACTCAGTTCCCTCTTGTCCGGTGGGCGAGGTGGCTTGTTCATGTACAGTCTGGCTCGGCTGAGCAAGAGGATCCGTCACATGCTGTTTCACAACCTGGTGAAGCAGGAGATTGGCTTTTTTGAGCAAAATAAGCCAGGTGAGAGTGAGTGAGAGAGAAATGGATCGTTGTTTCCACTATACAGTAGGGATTAAGATCAGGTTAGTCAGCAGCACAGGGTTAGAATTTAGTGCAGAATTACCTGGTGCTCAGGTCGTGAAAAGTGTCTTCTTTGCAGGAGATCTTTTGTCTCGACTGGTCTCTGACACAGACAACATGGGCAAGTCAGTAACCATGAACATAAACGTGCTGCTGCGTAGTTCTGTTAAAGCACTTGGCATGCTAGGACTGATGCTGAGCATCTCCTGGCAGCTCACGTTGCTTACCTGTGTGGAGATGCCCCTGCTCGCTGTTCTACAGAACTCCTACAACACCTACAGCCAGGTATGAACACCTGGATAGGAACATTGACTTTATAGTGGCTTGCAGTGGTGCCTGTATAGACATTGCATTGTATCCATTATGTTTTGTTTTGTTTTTTTTATGTAAAATAACACTCTGGGGCACAGTATTTCCTAATCAGCTCATCCTGGGTCGGGTTTCTCCACACCTTCTCATAGTGTGTTGTTATTTGCTAGAGATAAACTTATTCCTTTCCAAAAGTGCTTTTTTGATGTTACTTGCCTGGTCCTTGGTATTCTCAGTTCAGTCATGTTGTGTTATCACTTAAATATGCTAATCTCATTCCATTTCTGCTGTATGATGTCATTACACTGAGGCAGTTCCAGGCCGTCTGTTGCTACAGCAGATCTGCTTCTGTCATGCAGGCACTCTCCCTGAGACTACAGGATTGCAAAGCTCAGGCCACAGAGGCAGCATCATCAGCCCTGAAAGCAGTGAAGACAATGCGCAGCTTTGGAGGGGAGGCCACCGAGGTCCGTCTGTATGAGCAGGTCCTGAATGAGATGCACCACGTCCAGGCCACCAAGGGCAAAGCCAGCGCTGTCCACCTGCTGCTGCGTAGGGTAGAGCATGTCGACCGCTTCTACACAGTCACAAATGGCCCTTGTGGTGGGCAGGATATTGTCAGGATTATGTAGATGTCTTCCTTTTTTGTCCGGTGTGTGTGGGTAGGCAGGCAGCATACGAGGATACAAGGAACAGGACTTGTAATCAGAAGCTTGCTGTAAGAAATTCCAGTTGCAGTACGCTTCAGTGTGGCTGCTCTCTGTCAAAACCCACACTCATATTAACTGGCATATTGCTTTGATTAAACATATCAGCTAAAGCAATCTGAAAGTAATTAGCACGTCACTTAAAGATGTGTGAAGGTCATTAGTCCTGTAAATTTTTCACTCTCAGTGTTAAGAGTAGTGAAACAGATATTTCCTCAGTCCTTAATCAGAATTGTAGTTTAATGAAAACTGAGAGAGGACTGAACACCATAGTTACTAACCAGTAGATCTATAAACAGTGCACTGTTTATGGCACATCTCTGTGTGACCAGTTTCTGCATTTTGTCACTAGGTGTCCTTTGCCACACGGGCAGGACGCTACACTACCTACCCACTCCCTTAACGACACTTCTCTCCTCTTGTTCTCTGACTTGTTCCCCAGTTGGTGACTATCAGTGTGAAGGTGGGCATGCTGTTTTATGGTCGCCGGCTCATCCTTCAGGGTCAGCTAACAGCAGGCAGTCTTCTGGCTTTTGTCCTCTACCAGAAAGATATGGTGACCAACATGAAGGTACTGAATCACCCTGTTGTGTCATACTCTTATTACTCAAAGAGACTTGAGAAATTCACACACGTACTTTTACCTCTTTATACAGCTGGACATGCTGTAAGGACATGGCACACAAATTAAGCCTCCTGGCCCAATTAATGAAAAATGCACCAGACATATTAGCTTGTTTTCAACCTTAGTTCAGCTGAAATGGTGGGTGACATCTTCAAAATTTTTGTGAAGTTAAAGATCTGATTATGCTTCCATTCAGTACTGGTACCGTCAGGATGCCACGCGTATTCTGTTCTGTAGTTACTTTTTGATATTGAACATACTTGTGCAAACACATTCTTTTTTATGGTAGTGTTTATGTGCCACCATGCTGTGATTTATCTAGTGGAACAGCTTTTAAAGAGGAGCAATGGCAAACGGGGAGTATTTTGTTGAGGATGAAAGAGAAATTTCTGATTTTGGTATCGATTTGACACTTTGAATCAGAAAGTAAAGATTTTGATTCAGAATACGAAGGGCAAAGTAAAACAAAAAAATTATGAGCCGAATATATGAGCCATGCAAATCGTAAGAACAAAGCGCAGACATAGCACACACACTGGGAAAATGTTGGAGTGACATAAAATATACATTAGTTCCACAATAAATATTATCATCATGTCACCCACACTTTAACTGTGTTACATTCTGAAATAATCTTGGATATAAATGTCTAAGCTACGGTAATTTAACTTTTCAAGTTTGGTCAATTTGTGAAATCAGGTGAGGATGCCAGGTGAACAGATGGTGAGTAGTCAATGTCTCTGCCTTATAGTGTCTAGTCTATGTCATCGGGAACATGTTGACCACTGTGGGGGCGGCAGCCAAGGTGTTCCAGTACCTGGACAGGAAGCCTAAACAGAGGGAAGCAGGGAGTCTGGAGCCTGTGTGTTTGGAGGGACGTGTGGAGTTCAAGAACGTCACCTTCTCCTACCCCACACGCTCGGACAAACCTGCCCTTGTGGTGAGCTGTCATTTCTGTGGGTTTTCTTGCCCCCAACCCCCAGTATAAAGGAATCCAGTATAACATTGAAATTTTCTGAAGAACTACTATCTGACTGGCACAGATGCCATGCACTAAGGATGATGAGTGTCTGGCACAATGAGTTGTAGGGCAAAGTTATGTGTCACGTGCCAGTCGCCAGTCGAATTGTGCTGTTCTCTGTAGCACTGAACCTGTTCTAGGCAAATCCTAAAGAACTTACTGGTACAAGACATATTTTCACCTGTATTTGAATGTATGTATAGGTTGCTAAAGAGAGGTAACAAAAACACAGCTAACCCTGAAGCCTTGATGAGTGGAATGTATGCAAACCAGTTCTGAATACATGTGGGGTATATTTTACTCCTTCTGACAAAAAAAACTAAATGTTGTTTTGACTCTGGTTCGACTCCTTCATGACTCCTCGCTGCTACTGCTTGATTACACCAGGATGTGTCCCTGACATTGGAAGCTGGGAAAATGACTGCAGTAGTGGGGCCCTCTGGTGGTGGAAAGAGCTCTTGCATCTGTCTGCTGGAGAGGCTCTATGAGCCTCAGGAGGGCGAAGTCCTGCTTGACGGCAGGGCTCTACACTGCTACAACCACAGATACCTGCATGAGAAGGTGATATGACACCTACTAATGGGAAGTCTTACTTATAAGCGTTTTAGAGAAGTGTCAGCTAAGCCACTAGGCCAGCAGCCAGTGGTGACAGAGTACATTCATGGTAGACATTCACTTAATGCACACATCCAGTACATCACAGGTTAAAGCTAAAGAAATGCCTTTTGAAGAAGGGAATGTTGGTTTCAAAATGGGAAGAGGACACACAAAACAGTGATTATCAAGTGATAAATCAAGTATGTATATGTGTACTTTCCCCCATCTCTCTCTGAGGATAGATGGCAGTAGTGTCCCAGGATCCTGTGCTGTTCTCAGGCTCGGTGAGAAACAACATTGCGTACGGCCTGAAGGACTGCTCCATGGAAAGGGTAGAAGCAGCCGCTGTCAAAGCCAACGCTCACGACTTCATCATGAAACTGAAGCATGGATATGACACAGGTAAACACACCTGTTTAAGTAGGGACCTCACACAGGTAAATGTTCTTGTTTATTTCAACAATGTGGCATAAATAAAAACTCCACTGCAAATGGGGATCTCAGAGAGGTTAATATGTCTTCCACAAATGTTTTTAGCTCTTGAACAATAAGCAATTTGTTTTTTAGCAATTGTTAAATGCTAATTAAATTTGGTTTTATAGATTTTTTTCTATATAGCAATGACATACCAGAGACTGCAGCACATACCCATTATACCTTGCTTATGTGTTCCATAACAGAGGAGTCATGTTATTGGTGCTATGTGTGTCCTGCTGTATACTGCAGACATTGGGCAGTGTGGAGGCCAGTTGTCTGCTGGCCAGAAGCAATGCCTGGCCATCGCCCGGGCCCTGGTTCGAGAGCCACGGGTGCTCATTCTGGATGAGGCTACCAGCCATGTGGATGCCAGCACACAGCAGGCAGTATGTAGGCCAGCTAAAGCTTTTGCTAATTTGGAGGCCCTGTTTTGCTATATCCCTGTACATAGAATAGAGAATTTTATAAGATGTTTATTCAAAAGAACATGTAAAATACACTTGCTTGTACAGACACTCCTCAACTTACGAACATCTGACTTGCGAACATTCATGGATACGAACAAAGGCATTTAATTAATTAGTTGAATTTTTGTTTGGAGAAAGGAACTGGGAAGCCGCAGCTAAAAAAAAAAATTTATGTGCGCAGCTCTCTAGTCAAGTATGGCATTTGGCTGCTACATACGCCGGACAGCACGTACATGTACGTTTACAGGTACGCCGGAGTGCTCTAAGATTTATCGTGATTTATCGTGAATTATCCAGTGCATCGTATGTCCATCATGGCTGGTGAAAAGTGTCAGGCTAGTGATGTTAGTAGTAGTGCTAAAAAGCGACAAGCCATCTCAACGGAAACAAAGGTGATGATAATTATTATAATGTAGGAGTTTTGAGGGGAAAATAAATGCAGGAGGTGACTATTTTGTCAACCCATCCGACAACGGGGACTTTAATGCTTTTTAGTCAACAGCAAGGAAAAAAGAACACCTGGCGTGTAGCCCATACGGAATAAACTGTCGCCTTCCTAAAAGGGGCAGTTGGTTTGGTGAGTTCGGTTTCATGGTAACCTCTACAATTATTTTATTATAGTAATATAACTATTATTGTTATTACTACAGTTCATTAACACAATTTATGCTTTTTTGTTCTTTTTGTGTTTTTAGGATAAGACAACAAACTTTTTATGTTTTAATACAACTTTATTATAACTAACACACTGCAGGACTGTTTGGTAGGACCACATGTAAAGTGTTCATACAAATTACGAACTTACAAACAATTCACATTACGAACGGCCTCTCGGAACGTAACTCGTTCGTAATTTGAGGAGTCTCTGTATGTCAAATTTTCTGCTCACCATCATCGATACAAGTTTGTATTTATATTGCGTATGTTAGACTTTGACAACAGAGGTACAGAAAAGCTGTCGTAACGTTTTGTGTTGGTTGGGTGTGTTTCGCTCATCACAGATGCAAGCTGCTCTCAGCGGATCCACAAGCCAGACTGTTCTCGTGGTTGCCCATCACCTGCATACTGTGCAAAAAGCGGACACCATCATCTTTCTCAAAGAGGGGAGGGTGGCAGAGCAAGGATCACATAAAGAACTGATGAACCTCAGAGGTCAATACTACAGGCTGAGGGAGAAACTGTTCAGCGAGCCAGTCGGTGCAGAAAGCTGATCAGGTCATAGAACTAAACACCGCTGGTCCTGAGTCCCACCTCAACTCAGCAGTGTTACCATTCTGACACTGTGCTGTCACTCAAACCTGACATGAATTCCACATTTAATAAAAAAAACAACACCATAAAAGACATGTGTATAAATGGGTGGTGCAGACCTTTTAAATTCTTTGGACTGAAAGAACAGAGTTCGGAAGAAGTAACAGTTTTCACATTTAAATTAAATAATGGAATAAATGTTTGCACACCATATAGTATTTTAGCATTTTGTATTTGTAGGTGGCTCAGTGGGTTGCACTGTTACATCAGACCTCCAGGGTTGTAGGTTCACATGTTCCCTCCCAGTCTAAAATCAGGCTGGATTATATACATTGATGCTGTACTGATATGTCCTGCAAAGGTTTTATGCTTTGCACCCTGCGCCATCTGTGACTCTGAAGAGATTGAAGAATTAACATGAGATTCTGCATTTGAGTATGAGAAATTCTGTTATAGTTCCACCAGAGGGCCACAGAGAATTGTGCAGAAAATAGGATTCTGTTCTTAACTGAGAATTTCCACATTGCACTTGATTTTAGTATGCCATTATGATAGCGTTGTTTATAATGTAACATTAATGAAGCTACTGCTCTTAAGTTCTGATATTAGTATTGCGAATCACACAGATTTTTGCAATATTAAACCACTTTAGAAATACGATTGTGTACAACATGGCAGTACCTATGAAATGTATTAAAAAATAACACATTACACAGCAAAAATGTTTTTAGTTATTTCATGTCTATTGCCATTTATTGGAAAAATACTCAAATGTGAAGTTTAACTGTAATGTTCAGTATAAGTAAAGCATACAAACTAAGTCGTACTCCCACGGTTTGGAGGCGTGTACATGCCAGTAAGCCACACAGTGCAGTGTTTTGCCAGTGGGTATTAGGGATGGCTGTATTGATTCCAAAGTATTCAAACCTTTGATACTGAGGTACCACTCATTTGGTAATGATGATCTTGTGAAATATGTCTATGCTTAATTTGTGTAAGAGTTCATAAAATGTAGGAGCCGCATTCACAAAAAAACCTTTGCATGCAGGCTTGAGTTCATGAAGAGACCATTTTCACATGCATACTGGAGAACGCGCTGCCCTGCCATTTGTTTTCAAAGACTTTTAAAAATATTTTGTGTTATTTTTCACAGATACATAAATTTAAATATATTTTATTATAGGATTGATAATTCTGGCAAATACTGAAAAAGACATTACACCTGTTTGATTTTGCAATAAAGAACCTCCAAAATAATTAAGCATGCACTACAAAACCTGATCAGTAAATTATATTTTATTTTAAAGACTTGGGTATCTTTTGCCTCACAAACACTAGTTGTTTTAAAAGATTGTGAAACTGTTTGCACCACTGTATTTTTGCCACTTTGCATTTAAAGAATTTTGTTATGGCCAGTTGCCAGTGCATGGTTATTTAATTAACTTAATATAGATAATTGCTGTCATATGCCCACATACATTTGGTATCAGTACTGGTAAATTTTGTACATAAAATACTTGTATTGGTAATGAATAAAAAAATTGTATTACCCATCCCTAATAGGTAGCTCACTTTATGTTTTTTACGTTACCTAACATTAATCATTTTGTGTGCTGCTGATTTTGTATTTAGGTGGGAAAAAACAACCACTGAAAAACAAGGAAAATTGAACTGTTGCTCCTCAAGGAGGACTCTACCTTGGTTACATCTGTCATAAGTTTAACCACAAATTCAAAAAGGTCAACGAGGCATTTCACGTATGATCCATATTTTTCATTCTATTGTGTTTGATTGTATTTTCACCCTATATTACCATGTTTGAGTGGATCTTTGTCAGTTAAACAGTGAAATCTGCATTAGCATTAGCAGTGGCACTTGCATTCACTATATAATGCACCTTGGGGTTACAATCTTACCGTTACCGTCAGCTTTGTAGTCTTTTGTGATTTGTCTTTGAGGTCTTAATGCTGAAGTTTAGAGTATGACATAGAGTCAATTGTTTACTGCTTGTTGTTAAATCTTGGTGGAAAGCTTTTAAAATCCAGAATGACATTTCTCTCTGGTATGAGCGACAGGCTGATAAAAATTAATACAAATTTATGATACACTTCACATGTACAGATACACATGGGACATTGGTCATAGATGTGACAGTGAATAGGTGGAGGAGGAGGAAGAATGTTATGGACTGCAGAGGATAAAATGAAATCAGAGTGATGATGAGTATCTTGAATATGGGCTGAGAGCAGTTTAAAGTATTTCTAAGCCAAAAACACAAGGTAGAAAGTATTTAATTTATGTTAGTGTGAAAAGTAAGCACATAAAATTGTATACATGCACTTTCCACATTTCTGCTGTTTCTTGTGTTTTGGTCCCAGTTTGCATCTGTCTCGCACTGCAGAGGTTTATCTGTTTTTGTGGGGATAATTTAAGTCCCCTCGGAGAGATCTCCAGGGGAAAAAATGTTGCATGAACAAATTTACAATTTCATTTGCATTTCTAACATATATCAAATTGTGTTTATCAGTTTTCTTCCATTTCAGAAGATTAGTTGGACTGCAATTTTTTATGACACATGGTCTTCTGAGTGACAGTGAATTTCTATAGGAAGTCATCCCAGAAACACAAATGCAGAAGTGTCTCTTGCTTTGTGTGTGTGTGTGTGTGTGTGTGTGTGACACCTTGTATTTAACACCATGTGGTTTGTCTCTCCCCAGAACAGGATTTTATACATGTATTTTGTTGAAATGAGGGCAAAGAAGTGGGACAGCGCTTGGTGCCACAGTTAGCATAGCATCCTTTCTCTGTGCTTGTAGCTGGTCTCTGGTACTGACCTCTGTGGTGCTCCCTACAGAAACACACAAAGTATACAGCCAAGTGAAACAGTCAGGGCCTCGTCAGAGGCCCTTAAGGCTCAGACAAGCCCCCAAGCTGTGCAATATAAACAACATGGTATGAAGGAAAGCAAGAAAGTAGATTTTGGGAGGGTGGACCAGTGGGCAGGGTACAGGGGGAGTGAGAGGTAGCAAATGCATAAACTTCTAATTTTAATCCCTGAAGCTAAAAGGTTTGGTTCTGCACAAGAATTTTCACTCAGTTCAGTAGTTAAAAATGCTGTGAGTTGTAATTGTTTCATATTAATTTTTGTTTAAACAGTCCTGTATAAATATTTTGCTTGCAGTTACAACAGAAGAATGACATTTGGATGTTGAACAAATGGTCTTATTTTCAGGTCTGTATTTGCTTTCAGACAAAACAACCTGGAATTTTAACAAGCAGGGAGTAGCCTTACTGACCCATCCCTACAACTCAGCCAATGACAGCCCTGCCACAAACCAGAATTTGTACTGTGCAAGGCCCAAACCTCACAGACCTTATTCAGTCTACATCAGTCACAAAATTGTACTTTAACTGTTTAATTGTCTTTAAGCCTTTAACTCATTAAATTTGGTGCTTTGTGGGGATATACAGGACCGGGGTATGCATACATCTTCAGGTGTCACTTTTCCATTCTTACAGAAAGCTTCTGTCCTGTTAGTATATGGCACAACATAATGCAATTTCCAGCTTTCAAAAATCTTAGTTTGAAATGACTCTTGATCTACCAGGAATAATCAGAGTTACTGATCATGTATGTTTAAATTTGTGGAGAATGACAGGACCAGGACATACCCTCACATTGAAAAAAAGCCTTTGACAGCTCAAAGACCCAGCTGCTATCAGATATAGACCCAGACAAGTAACCACAATCGAACCATCCAAAACCAGTCCCTAGGCTGCCTTCTGCACATTAGCCAGGTGGATATGCTGGTGTGTAAGTAGGCATAAATTAGTTTACAATGGTGGATTTGTTAAAGATAGAGAATTACATCTGTGTGGCTCTGCTGATGTCCAAGTGTTGTTTGTATGCAAAACGTTTTTTGTGACTTCTGTGTGGTTTGCTTTTGTTAACATTGTAGGCTGTTAAGTGTTAGCATATGACATCCCCAGAGAATTATCCGCCCATTCTTGTGGCTGCACCTTGGCTTTATAATGATCAGCTTTACAGCACAGTTTTTTTTTTTTGTTTTCCATTATTCCAAAGAGACATAAGTTTTAGTTTGCTGTCCAGACTCTGGCATGAGTTCATGTCCCCTGGTTTTAAATAGTTTGGAGCAAAGTAATATTTGCTGGGCGACTAACATGTTCGCCGCGGGTGTGCAAACAGAGGGGTGATGAGCGGGAGGAAGAGGTAGATATGCGGGGTGGGTTCCTGACCGTTACCTGCTCAGTGGCGTGATCCTTTTTTTTCTCGCTTCAACTTCACCTTGCAGTTGCTGAAGGCAGAGATGTCTCTGATATGCTTGCCCCTGTGATGTGATGGGGAGGCACATGTGGCATCTATGCGGTTTCGGGTGCTATCCATCCATCTGGAGGAAAAAGGGTGACAATGTGGTCCTCAGCAGCTGTCTCTAATACTTTATATCATGTGTTTCATGTGTCTTAAGTACTATTTAAGTGTGTGTCTTTGTAGCTGCTGAAGTAATATTACATATAATTCTAGTATCTCTAATGATGGTATTAACCTTTTTGTGTGAGGTACCCCCTGGAACATGATCATATACCTGATATGACTATATACATGATCAGTTAAAAGAATAGGAAAGAATAGGTGCAAGTACTCCCCTTATGAGAGCCAATACTCCCCTCACGAGAGGTGCGAGTACTCCCTTTATGAGACGTGTCGGTACACAAGACAAATTCACAGCAATTGAGTACTGGTGAGTACCGGCCCACTTTAAGCACCAAGTTACTCAACTGAGTGATTCTTACAGAATGTAGGGCTTCTCTCAGAAAATTTTATACTACAAGTTTCTTTGTAAGGTATTTTATACTTCTGTATTGAAAGCCATGTTAGGTGTATTCCCTCTGTGTATCTACCAACATATCTCAAGATGCCCTAGGTGCTTGCATACCCCCAGTTGAGAAATGTTATTGTTAACAGTCCTGTCTTTAGTATATGAAGTAGACTATATTTCAGATGCAGTCAGGTGTCTTCCATGGGATGATCTTCTCACTTTCGCAGTGGGGCCAACTGGCAGTTGCAGATCCAGGGATTGTTGGCCAGTGTGAGGTTCTGGATGGTATTGAACTCCAGACTTCTAGGGAGAGTCTTTAGCTTATTGTTCTCCAGGTACAGAGACTTGAGGGCTGTTACACCAGTGAAAGCACCGTCTGAAAACTTGGAGAAGGAAAAACAGCAAAACAATCAGTGGCACCATGAAAGAGCCATACCATGTTGTCAGAAACATCTTGTTTTCTAACAAATCAAGTGTTAACTTCACTGGAAAATTAGCCAACCGCAGGCAATTTTTTCCCCCCACTTCTTTGGCTATTTCAGTGGTAACTGCAGCAACAGACCATGTGTTTTTCATATTCAGAGCACCCAGGTCCCTAAAAAAGGCCTTTTCATTCATGACTTGGAAACATAACAATTTCACATAAGCTAATCTGTAACTGTCAGCTCGATGGGAGGTTAAGATATGGAGTGTAAATAGCTCAAATGGCTGTAGAATTTCTATACTGCTTGTAAGAGGTCTTCCTTTTATGTACCTTCATTGTGTTTGAGAGTGGGTCAGTTTTGTTGGGGAGTCACTCTCACATGAAAGCAAACTCACAACTTCCCCCAGATGAATTCCTAAATGATCCACCCCTGTGTCTGAACCTCTACTCAACTACTCAGTTTCTGTGAAATTGCTAAAAGCCTCACTGAAGTGCAAAATGAACTGACCTTCAGGTGTCAAGTTTTCAGGAAAAAAAGTCATCTTTTTTTGGGGGGACGGGGTGCAAATGATGAGAGAGGCAAGGAAAGGATGAGTGTGGGAGAAGGGAATGCTAACATCTTTTTATGTAAGCTCAGAAAATGCAAGGATGCCATTTGGGAAATTTCCACTGACGAGATTGTGGAGCACCCGCTAATTTGAAGCAGTAGAAGGTGGACTACGTCCAGCTCCAAAGGTTGTTTTTCTCCTTCTCCTTCTCCATATCCCAGTGATCCCCTCAATTTGCCAGCACTGCTGCAAAGGGCCCGATTGTCCATTCACCTAAGTGAATGAGACCTAAAAATACCTTCTCATGGGGTTCAGTACACTCTGCTTCTGTTTACCTGTCTCCTAATGCTGTCTCCTAACCCTTGCTGACCTGTTTGTGTGGTGGGGGTACACAGGGCTTCTGAAAAAAAACTTGTGTAGTAATTTGCTGGGATAAATACAAATTTAAAAACATGTAAAAATAGCTGCTTTTGACTAGAAGGGGCTTCTCTTCTCCTGTCTTTCTCTCCTTACTGCTTCAGGCCACACTCTTTGTGGCTTTTGTTTTTCAGTTAGCTTTTTTAAGTTTCTTTGTACCTTTATCCACACTGAAAACAGAAACAGTGGAGTGGAGAGTATGTACAGCACAATCCTATTGTGGGCTGCAGATCTGAGACACAGAATGGTCCTTATGTTCACACAGTTTTTAAATAGGAGTTGAGGTTATGAGTTAATACACCTTGGTCCTCAGTGCAGATACCTCTTGGGTAGTCAACCCTGCAATCACCCTAAACTGAAAGGGCCTCAGACAGTCTGGCACACAGACACTGTCCAGGAGTGGAGCTCAGAGGGAAGGTCAACAATCTGAGCAATTCAGCTCAAGTGCAGGAATTCATGGCTCTGCCTACACACTCTTCAGAATGTGCAGAGCACTGCTTAAACATGTTCACGTGTCTGTGCAACATGTGGGTGTGAGCAGTGCGTATGTGGGGGTACGTTATTGGGCCTCTGTGTAAGAAGAGATAAGAGGGCTGAGTAGGACGTTTTCAAATATGACTTCCAGTTGTCACATGACATTGTTTTGAAGTGCAGTCTGTGCCATGACTCATGCTGTACGTGTGTGTGCATTTGTGTGTGACTGTGTGTAATGCTAAGCACTAACTCCATATTTAATTTCTTTGTTGCACACAGATTCTAAGCACCCAGCTTGCGCCTTGCTGGGCACTATTCAACTTCTGGAGAACATTTAGGCAAGATGATATATGGTCTGCGCTGCCAGTCAAAACAGCAGACATCAAAGAACAGTCCAAGGACTAGAGAGCATCTTCAGTGTTGGCTCAGCACATTCGTGTCCCCTGAGGAACAACATCTGGACAGCTTTCGTCTCCAGCCGCTCAGTATGTCCTACATACATTATAATAATCATAAACAGGTGTGTTATGGGTGACAGCACTGATGAATATCAGATATTCACCACACAAAAACATTGTTGCATTGTGTAGACTTCTGACTCTCTCCTCATCACTCAGCATGTTGATCTTAATAAACAACCTATGGCCCTCATCATGTTGTCCTTGCCAACATTGTTTTCCCATTCAAGTTCCAATACAACAGCATTTTTCTCATTACCACGCTTAACACCTCAAGATCAACCCCAAACATTACTGTGCACATTTTTTAATCTCATACTTATCCCAATATATACAACTTATGGTTGTTTGTAGATGTCAGTAAGCTCATGGAGGCTGTATTTCAAATTACTGAACAACTGTTACAATCCCGTTGAGATGTTATTGCTGCTAATTTGGTCTTTTTTATTTGATCAGAATCTGGATAAATAATCAGTGCATATCAAGTCATATTTATCCAAGTGTCCATCTCTTTTTGTGTAGAAAATAAACTGTGCATACTCCAACAACTGTAACAAGTGTTGGAATTTGTTAGCAAACAAGTCAGTATAATCATGTTTGTGCACAATCTTAAAAGCACATTTTAAACAAGCTTCAAATATTTATCATTACAGCAGAACTTACTCTCAAGTGTTTGTCTCTAGAAATGAATATACACTGATTTATATCAGTATTGTCTCTCAACAGGTGTCTAGTTCAGTTGGAACCTTAACCTTACCAAAAGCTCCAGGTAGTACTTACCTTCTCTAGGCCCATGTTATCGAGGTAGAGGCTCTCCACATAACGGCCAAAGCTCTGGAAGGCATTGTCAGGAATGATCTTAAGGGGGTTCCTGGAGAAGCTGAGTTCTTCCACCACACGTAGTTTACTGATGACCACACTTGGGTAGGTAGCCAGTTTGTTGCGGTCCAGGTGTAGGATGGCCAGGTTCTCCACATCATCCAGTGAGCCAGGCTGCATAGAAGTAATCTCATTGCCACTTAGGTGTAGCCAACGCAGATTCTTGGTGCCTGTGAAGGTACCTTCTCGCAGCTCTTGAATCCGATTATTGTTGAGGTCTAGAACGAACAGATTGACAAGGGGCGAGAAGATACCCTTGGGCAGGTCACTGATGCGGTTCCCATCGAGGTACAGATAAGTAAGCGCAGTAAGGTCATCAAAGGCATCTGGTTTGATACTGCTGATTTCGTTATTGGACAGATAGAGGTAGACAAGCTTCTTCAGGCCCTTGAATGCCTGGCTGGCGATCTCTCGCAGCTGGCAGTGCTGCAGGTGCAGGGAAACCAAACTCTTGGCATCAGCGAAGGCACCGCTGGGCACTCCACTAAGGCTGTTGCGTTGCAGATTGATGAGCTGCGTAGTTGCTGATATACGCGGGACCTTAGTCAACCCTACATTATCGCAGATGACATGCTGCAGGTCACCGTGACAATGGCACTGGCTCGGGCACTGAATGGGTGCAGCCTGCACCAGACGTCCGAGGCCCACCACGCAGATCAGTGCCAGGAAGCTTGCAACCTGCATGCTGCTGACTTTTTGGTGCTCGTTCTTCTGCTCACCCACTGCTTGGCCCTTTGTATTGGTGTGGTGGTCCCCCAGGGGTTTTGCTAGACACTGGCTCCTGGAGGAAAGCAGAGATGCAGACACAAAATGAGGGAGAGCCCGTGGGTGAGAGGGAGGGCTCCAGTGGTAGGTTGTATGTGAACAAGTCTGACTGAAAGAAAAAGTAAGGGAGTGCAAAAAAAAAAAGGTCCACTCTAGCTTTGAAAGGAGTGCAGTAAATGGAACACAGCACTATTTATAACATTTATTTGAGGAGGAAAAAAACGGGAGAGGGCAGCCAAGCCAAAGAGTTACGTGGAGGAAAGTGCAGGAGAAAGCTAAGTGTGTGGGGAGTTAACCCTGCACTGGCTGGGAGCTGAAGGGCTCCCCTACTGGCTACAATTTAATGTCTAAGAGGACTCACTTCATACAGTATTTCTGGGGGTTGGGAGTCAGGTGTTTATCCTTGTGGAAAAGAGGGAATATGTACTTCTGGAAAGGAATGATGGCAAATTAGAAACCTTATTCTGGGGAATGCATACTGCACTGTTAAACGTGGACAAAAAAGGCCAAGCAAAAATGGTGAAAGCCACTGGAATTTCCTTGACTTGCGTGTTTCATTTAATGTGTTGCGTCTGGCTCCTCAGGTTATTTCTTTTCAGCACAGACATTTTTATTGTTTTTATGTCTGCAGTAGGAGAAAAACAGTCACTTCTCTGTGTTTTTTTCTCATGGAGTCAAATCAGACACAGGTGTATTGGCAGCTGGAGGGCAGTCTGTTTCTTTCAAGTAAGTAGGAGCATGGTTGCATAGATTTTTTTTTTTTTTTGGTTTTGAGATATTAATAAACAGCAAAAGCCTTGACTGCAGAAGAATTGTGGTGGACTACCATGTATTGTGGATTTTGGAACATATACTGGACAGGGTGGGGAAGGGTTTGGAATGATAGGTGGTATAAAAGTTGAAATGTCTCACACCTTCTCAACAAAAACATGGCAGAGCTTCCACTTTGAAAACCAAAAAAGGGGAGGAAATGGAGGTAGGTTATGAGGACTGAATGTTTAAGTACTGATGCTGTTACATCCACAGAAGGACCAAATGCCTAATCTCTTGACACTGGTCTCCGATACATTTACAATGAATTCAATTCAATTTATATTTATATAGCGTCTTTCGCAACAATGTGCCTCAAAGTGCTTTACACAGGAAATGGCAGATATTGAAGAATTAATACAAAAGAATGAAGCCAGACAACAACGGAGGAGAGGAACCAACAACTCCACAGTGTGGAGAAAAAAACCTTTGGGGGTCCAAGGTTGACTGGCTGCCCAGCCCCTCCTGGGCATGCTAACATTACAGAATGTAGTGCTACTTACTGAGAGATGGATTGTTACTAGTAATTTGATGCAGATAACACAATCCATAATCAAAATTTATAGGACAGAAGGAATCTTGTGTTTGCTTATCAAATTTGACAATTTGTCATTAATGTCTCACTCCAGGTAAACATCCCCAGTATTTGTATACTCCCTGTTCTGATTTCCCAACTTTTCTGACCAGCTAAATGCTGTCTAGCAAATTCTCTCTGTGGTTCAATGGCTTTAGCCCCAGGAGGAAAGAAAATATTCCCTAACAAAGGTTTCATTCTCTGGTCAGAGTATCAGCAGAGTCTGACTTGTTTTGAAATTTCATTCTGCAGGGATTTTCTTGGTCTAAAGGAAGAACTGTGCTCCAATGCTATCCACTGAAATGATAAATTATACAGCGGATGTAAAATCTATTCCAGCATAACAGGAGCATGCTAATTCGAGACAGAGTACTCAAGAAGCATAAAATACAACTTTTTATTCATATTTTTACGGAATACATTGAGAAACAGTTTACTATTAAAGATATCAGTAGTTTTGCATGTAAATATGCTATTGTTACGAGTTACAATGACAACAAATTAACATTTAGTTTTTTAATGCAAGAGTATATTACCAGTGATAGAACCCCTGCATGTTTTTTTCGGTCATCACCCATTGCACAATTGAAATAGACTGGAAAGATTTTAGAAAGTACACATTTTTCCAGTTTAAGTCAAAACATAGGATCTCCAGACAACAGTGGAAAATGAGATATTTACTTTTGTTTAGGCCAAAAAGAATAAATTAATAAGGAAGCGTGGTGAGTCAAAAGATTGCTGTGTTTATTGAGACTGTTACTTAGATTCTGTCCAGACCCACTCTCTGGTTCAGCAGTGCCTAGGGAAGAGGATGCCTCACATGCATTTGGTCCATTTTGAGAGAGCAGGTGGCAAGGTGGCTTTATAGTTGACAGTACTGGTACTGATATTAACTAAGGTCAGCAGCAGTTTGAACAGTGAAAATGATTTGCTAAGTTGCTCACTTTCAGCAGCAAGTCTATCACCCAAGACAATTCAACTAAAACTATCATGTTACAATGCCCAGAAATACACATACAGATGTGTTCAGAATAAAAAAGTGAGTAAAGCTCAAAATCCTGACAAAAAGTGAAAAAGGAATATTAGACTGTTCAAAACACAGCAGTGTGGAGTTTAATTAGTGAGGTCATTCATCTGTGGTCAAACGGGTGGCCCTTATTTAAGGACAAAGGCAGCAAATGTTGTACATGCTGGTTCATTCCAGATATTGTTCAGAAGAACAGCATATTTTGATTAAAAAGTTGATTGGAGAGGGGAAAACATAAAGAAGTGCAGAAAAGTGGTCAGCTAAAAGGATCACAAAAAATTTAAAATGGCAACCAAAACTAAAAAAGACGTGGAAGAAAATGGAAAAATACCATTCGAATGGATTGAAGAATAGCCAAAATTGCAAAGACTCAGTCAAAGATCAACTCCAGGGAGATCAAGGAAGGTCTACAGTTACCTGTGAGTACTGTAACAATTAGAAGACGCCTATGTGAAGCCAAGCTATAGGCAAGAACCCCCTCAAAGTCTCATTGTTGAAAAAACAACGTGCTGAAGAGCGAAAAAACATACTGACTGGCCTAAAGAGAAACATTTTGTGGACTGATGAAAGCAAGATTGTTCTTTTTGGGTCTAGGGGCTGCAAACAGTTTGTCAGATGACCCCCAAATTCTGAATTCAAGCCACAATATACTATGAAGACAGTGAAGCATGGTGGCACAAGCATCATGTTATGGGGATATTTCTCATACTGTGGTGTCAGGCCTATTTATCGCATACCAGGGATCACGGATCTGTTTGAATACCTCTTGCAGAGGTCATGTTGCCTTATGTCAAATAGGAAATGCCCTTGAAATGGGTGTTTCAACAAGACAATGACCTCAAACACACCAGTAAGCGAGTAGCATCTTGGTTCCAGACCAATAAGATTATTGTTGTCGAGTGGCCAGCCCAATCCCCGGACCTAATCCGATAGAAAATTTGTGGGGTGACATCAAAAATACTGTTTCTGAGGCAAAACCAAGAAATGCAGAGGAACTGTGGAATCCAATCATCCAATCGTCCTGGGCGGGAATACCTGTTCACAGGTGCCAGAAGTTGGTTGACTCCATGCAACACAGATGTGAAATAGTTCTGAAAAACAGTGGTTATACAAACAAATAAGTGGCCTGGTGGCTCAGTGGGTCGAACATCAGGCTGTGATACAAAAGTCTCTTGGTTCAAATCCCAGCACAGCTAGGTGTGTCCTTGAGCAAGATGCTCAGTGTTAGCTCCCTGGGTGCTGCATTTAACTAGCAGCCCACTGCTCCCCTCAGGGGATGGGTTAGATGCAGAGAAGGAATCCCCTCTGGGATTAATAAAGTACTATATATATTAGTTCAGTGATTCATAGGAAAGCTAAATCTACAACCATTTTTCAGTTTATACAGTAAAGGAGTTTGTAAAGAAAAATGCAGACACTGAAATTTTTTTGAACAGCCTAATATTTCTTTTTCTTCACTTTCTGTAAAGGAATAACAAATTTGATAAATTTTTCCTCATGTGTTCATTTGGAATAGAATGTGCAGTGTTCCCAATGCATTTGCATGTATGGAAATAAAAGCTATTATAAGGATTTTGAGCTTTACTCCCTTTTTTATACACACTACTATTATTCTGAACATAACTATGTGCTGTGGTACGCTGAACTTTATCTTCACTATTTTCTTTATTTTTATGCACCTAATCCTAAACTGTTTCCAATTAGACAAAAGCAAGAGGGTCATAGAGCGTTATGAATTCTGCACTTCTCTCTTCATCGATGTACTTATGTGCGACTTAGACAACAAATCAGGTCCAGGGACCAAGAAACGGATCTCTGGGCTGAACCACCTCCAGGACCACCTTCTCACTCTCCTAATGGTGGCAGGCTGTCTTTAAACCAGGGTTTTGTACAGGGGGAGATGTACTAGGTTGTGGTCTGACTTCCCCAGAGGGAAAAGGGCAGTGGAGCTGTAGGCTTCTTTAACATTAGCATACAGTAGGTCCAGAGTTCTGTGCCCCATGGTGTGACAGTCCACAAACTGGGTTAAGATTTGGAGGGTTTTGGCTAGGGTAGTATGATTGAAATCTCCGGAGATTAAAAAAAAAGCCGTTAGGACGTTGGTTCTGGAGACTTGCGATGAAATACAAGTGTGTACAGTCACATGCGCCGGCAGTGTTAAGAAATGGAGGGATACAAAAAGTGACATATATTGTCTCCCTGGGTATGTAATATGGGCAAAGACCCACAGCCAGCAGTTCAATATTAGGACTACAAACTCATTCCTTGACACCATCTTTTACTGAAAAATAGCAAGCCCCCCCCCCCTTCTTTTGTCTTACCGCTTTCCTCACGTCTTCTGTCCCCCCAGACAATGTTAAAATGATCTATGAGTAATGCTTGAACCAGGAATGGGAGAGTGTAGCCATGTTTCTGTAAATCACAGACAATACCAAAAGATCTTCCCATTCCTCACCAGGGCTGTCTGCTAGATAAGATGCACAAGCTCTCACATTACCCATAATAAGACAGGAAAGATGTTGCTTGAATCTTCTCACCTTCCCTCTATGCCGTTTTCTACCACCCCTGCATCCCCTCAGTATCTCAGACTTTAAACATCCTGATGGAGATTAAAAGGAGGACAAAGTTGGATTCAATATGCTCACCAGCTGCAGCGCCATCAAATGATCACAAGAGTAAACAAATAAGCCAGCTGCAGGGAGTTGTTGTGCACTCGTAGCTCACTGGGAAGAAAATAATCCAAAAGTGACCACAACAGAAAACTCTCAAGTAGCATGATTTGACAGGGTACAGTTTACAGTCCTTATGCTAGTTATTTATATAGCTTAAAAAAATAAAATTAAAAAATGACACAAAGACAGGAACTGCAATAAGCTGCAGCTAGGCATGTGCAATAGATCATCTAGAGATGCTACCTGTTGGACCTTTGAGCTGGAACTCTACCTAAAGTTAACAACCTGAAATAACCACTCCAGTACAAAGACTAATTTATTTAACTCAATTTGAGATACTTAGATAAATGCATATTTGTGATGGTGGGATAGTACACAATCTAGGAATAGCAGAAAAAACATGGAAGGAACACTTTTCCCTGATTTACATAATTTGTACCTCTAATTAGATTCTTAGCATACACACTTGGACAAACAGCCAGTTTTTACAAAACCAAATTTTGCAAAGACAATCGATTCCCTAAAACGCAAAAGACGTAGGCATACACAGAAATCAGAACAACTGACACCCCCAAGTGAGACATTGAGGTATTGCAACATATTGATTAAACAGAAAAATCTACACTCCAGGTAAAGGTAATTTAAAAATCGAGTAGGAAAATATTATATGCAGGTTTAATTTTTTAAAGTACTGCAATAAACACTACCCAAAATGTTTACGTGAATCAGTTAATTAGCAATACAATTATTAAAAATATAACATTTTGCTATATGGATAAATAGTCACGTTTTGTCTGAGGCTGCAGTATATGCTTTCAGAATGTCTCCAATAAAAAGCATCTGTGGTTCAATACATTAAACAGCATGACTATAAATACGATTCCATAAGGAGAATGTGGTAAAGCCACTTCATGTTTCAGTTTTTCCACATATGGTTACAATTCACAGTTCTCTTGTGGTAAGGGGATTCCCAGAGCTGTTTGAGTGCGCCCCTGCAGTTGTTGTTCAGCTCTCTCCACCTGTTCTGGGGTGCAGAAGTCCTGTATAAAAACGGTGGCCAAGTTGCGCAGGCGAGGGCTCTGAGACAAAGAGAAACGCAACATACACTGCAGCACCGCGTCACATGTTGTGAGCTCACGGGACTCGGGTGTTGTCAGGTTCATCAGTGTGCTTATGGCTGACAGCACCGTTTCTTCACGCCGGCTGGACAGGCAGCCGGTTACCAGAGTCACACCCCCGCTCTGTAGGACCTGATCGCGGCATTCACGATCCACACTGAGGTTGCATAAGCCTCCTGCAAGGCCGAAATACAGCAAAGAGTAAAGATGTTAGTAAAATATACTCAGACTGTCAAAAACAATTTTTCTGAAACTACTGAGCAAATTCTACAGTATGTAATGGTTCTTGTAAAAAAAAAAAAAAAAAGAAAAAAAAAACCCACGGCGTTTAAGATGTGGTGACAAAATTATGAAAGCATAACGATGCCAACAAAATATTTTTAATTATGTCGTTAAAACATCATCTCTCGCTGAAATTACATTTTTGTCCCTATGTAAAATGCCCATCTCCTTTTAACGACCCAGATTTCATGAAAATGCGATGCTCGCACCCGAGCTTCTCCATCCCCTAACCACGATTCATAGCTCGGTCTGTCGCTCTCACCAATACCAAACTCGACGCGGTTCTCGCTCTCCTCCGTCAGCATGTCCAGGAAGAGCTCCGTCACCTGAAGCCTGCGCAAATCATCCATGTTCCTTGGGTCGTACGCGAAATTGGCAAGATTCGCCAGAACTTGTTCTTTGGCTTCTAAAAATTAAAATAGTTCAAATAATTTATCAGACTTAATTCTTTTTTAAACTTCTGCCCAATTTGAACGGGAAAACAATAACAACAAGGTTTTGCTAAATCGAATTTAAATAATATAACGTGTCATGCCCTGGAATCATTTTACTCATTACACGATAAGGATTGAAAATTGAAAGCCAAAAAATTATATACCATCGCTGTCAGTGTCCTGAAACTCCGTGACCAACGCTTGCAGGTATTCGAACCGCTCCGTCCCTGAGAAACGACCCCTTCTTGACATAATTTAAATGTCTACACTATAACAGCATTGTACCATTCTACGTCTGAAAGCAAGAACTAAACTTGGCCACAATTTAAAAAGAAACTTCTATGGTAACGTAGCGCTGTTTCCATGTCTGTACTCCTTTTAATTTCACTCGTACTACAACAAATGGACAGTCAAGTAAGTTCCACTTAAAATTCGTCTGTGCAGTTTGCAAACGTTTAATGCGATCTTAATGAAGCTTGTAATTTATTTAACTATTCAGCGGTTTGTATTGTGTTATTATAATGCCATAATACCAAAGCAATTTGCTGACTGAAATGTAGCGTGTATCCTGATAAATTAATAACTAATGATAATTTTATTTGTGAGAGAGAGAGCCGGAGCATCGGTGGTAAACGAGGATGGATGAACGGTGGGAAAAGTCGCAAACTTACTCTTATAGCAACGACAACAGGACTAATGATGGAGGGGGGGAAAAAAGAAAAATATATAAATTTACATATATATAATCATATATATTATAAAATGCAACATTTCCATAAAATTTTACGAAACTTGCAATGTAAATACGCGACAAGAGGAAGTAAAATTTCAAGTGACACCGGAAGCCTTAGGTTAGAGATTTTATACATGTTATGTCTAAGGTTAGAAGCGTAAGGGGTTGAGTGACTGTAAACGTTTGTTGTACGTGACATGCACTGTTGTATTGGACAGACAGAAATGTTACAGTTGTAAATATTTGTTCTAAAGAACACAATGAAACAGCATAAGCTGTCTCGTGCTAAACTCTTGGCAAAGCCAGTTCTTTTCGGGGCGCTGCTGCTTGGACTGGCCACTGCTTTTGTGAATAGGTGAGCTGTGGCTGTATATGTGCTGTAACCTGTGAGCGTCACAAAAGTTGTAATAGCATTGCACCACTATAAATCGACTTTTGTCACATGCACATCACAACTATGTAGAGTCACTCAAAGCCGAATTTGTGGTTGGCATACATGTGTGTAAAATGATGTCGTACTTAAGTAGCACATTTGTGAAACGTTATGCCGCTAGCCAATGACTTGACTGCAGTTTTGTCTCGTCTCTCTTATGTTCTCGTTTGGGTCCGAGTCGCTGAGGCATGCGGTTTTCATATTAAAGAAATTGGTCATTAAGCTCTTATTGATAACGTGAAATGTAATCAGTTTATGATTTATTTGAACGTTGGTTTTTGAATTCTTTATTTTTAGTATAATTTTGTTTATAATCCAAGCACGATATAACATTTTATTTTAATCCAAGCACGATCTAACATTTTATTTTGCTTGGTAATCCAACATTGAAGTACGTCTGATCCTAAATGGCTGTGCCTCGTAACCTTTGCCTTTACACAATGACTTAAGTTTGCAGAAGAAAGCTGTGTGAAGTTTTGAATGAAAAGGGAACCACTCGTTTTGACACACATTTACCTTCCATTAGACATATGTTCTTCCCAGACGTGGCAGAGATCCGAGCTCATGAACAGGCTCAGAATGATGCGAAGCTGCTGGAGATCCTGGAGCGGAGAGAAAAGCAGCTCCTTGAGTTGCCTGAGAAAAAGCGCTAGATGGGTAGGTGGCCCACCTGAGCAAGACCTGCAATAGTCCTGAATTGCATGGACTCCGAAGCAAAAGGGAGACCTGCTCTGCTGTGGAGATCCTTTGAGAGATTAACAGGTCATGAAAAGTTGTAAAAGGATCATCCTTTAACAGGCACAAATCTCTGTGCCACAGATATTACAAAATTATGGCCTTGTTTTCATTTTGCTTTTCAAAAAAAGTGTGAGTTAAACTTCTTTACTTATGTAAATAAATACCTTGATTTTTGCAGAGAAAATGTCAGTCAAATTATGGTCCACTGATTAACTGTCCACTTGTGGGTTATGTGGTAGCACATGTTACTTGTGGAATCTTACAGAATGTAGTCATTGTACATTGTGTACATTATAATGTGGTACTTGCTGTCCAGTTCATGTTCATCTTATACAGACTATTATGATTCTTGTCAGCTAACCACTAAGTCCAGAATAATGAGTTATGGGGCTTTAATATAGTAATGAAGAAATCAGAAGCCATGATTGTGAGCTCAAAATTTGACAAACGCATCAAAACATGGTCGTAGTGGATTGAAATTCACATTTCAATTTCAAAAGTCCAACAAGTGAAATATTGTAATTTATTAAAGACTTCACAATCAATGGATGCGATTTAACATTATGTACTTGTTTTCAATTCATGCAAGGTATTGGAAATAAAGCTATTTACTGCAAGTTTGGTATATTAACACATTTGTGCCTGTACATACATACACACACAATTCAGGTGAAACCTATGTACATTGGAACATTGATAAGTAATATGGAGTTTGAGTATAATTGGAATGTTTTGGGCAAAACACTCCATGGAAAAAAGATTTATTTGCTTCAAGACAGATCAAGTCAAGCAAATACAACAGTGAAAAGATGTTACCTGTAATGAATAAGTTCAAAATGAAATAAAAAGGCAGCAGTATGGTCTAGAACAGCATACTCAGTGGGGACAGATGGCTCGTTATTCATGGTGTTCATACTGCCAAAACCTTTGCAACCTTTGGTCTACAGCATTGTAATGGACACTGATTCACCGTCCCATGCAAAAATGAATGTGAACGTGCACAATACACACTAGTTGCACAAAGCTATTTCAGAAAATCTCTGTTACTGAGAATGGTGGAAACAGTGAAGTGCAGAAGAGTGAAAAATGCAGACCCGTGTCTGGACGACAATATGCTTTTTGCCTGTTGATTTATTCCAAAATGCCTTCATTACATTTGTGATTGGACATTCAGCTTTGGAGGCAGGGTGGGGTGAGGCACATGTGCTTTACAAGTCACTTACTCTTTCCCTTGTCTCAGACCAGTTACAAAAGAACTGGTACAGATCCATTAGCTGGGCCTACTAGTCATTCCCAGCTACTTTCAACCACTTTCATTTCAACCTTCATCTCCTTCCTTCTCTTCACTGGTTACACAGGGCAAATCAGAACCATTTAAACAGAAACAGTAAAATATAAAAAAATAAAATTATAAATAAATTAAAATTGGGTGAAATCCCTTTAACGGTTTAACAAGACATTCAGTCCAACATGCATTTATTTTTCTTCTTTGAATGTCAAGTAGGGGACCTTCAGTTTAGCTGGGAAAAAATACAAAAACCATTTTTGGTTTGAAGTGCTGCTTAGACAGCAAACTCAAAACAGATGTGTGTGTCTGTGTGTGTCTGCACACATACGGAATACATACACATAGTGTAGACACATGCCATCCTGTGTGAAGGACTGAAGGACAGTTAACGAGGCCTAAAAGTCAAGCGAGAATGAGGACGGGGTGTCAACAAGGCAGAGGTCCCAGACACCCCTGCGGTCCTGCCGCAGCTCTACACGTTCTGGTCTTGCCAGCCAGAGGCATACTCCTGTTTTCCCATGACATTGTGAGAGGTGCTGTGATGTATCTGGGAGAGAGGCAGGCTGGGAGATGACTCTCACATCATTACACGCTGAGCGGCAGCAGGCCAGGTGGGGAGGCAGAGCGTGATGGAACCGTCACAGCTGTCAGGGCACTGGGATCCAGTCCATTCACTGGCCTGTCCAACACAACACAGATTAAAAACAGATTACCTCACAGACCTTTTTTAGTTTGCCCGCCCACCTGTACTATCTTCCAGAGAGAGACTTGAGTTAATCATAAATAAACTTCACAATAACTGGTCCAGCCCAGGTACTAGAGAGCTTTTTCAACCGTGGCATCATGTGCTGAACACCAGGGAACATTTGAGTGACTTGCCCCACAGATAAAAAGGGGAAAACTCACTGACAGAAATAATCACGCTTTAACTGGAGAAATCTGAAAAAAGTTTCAAAAGAAAATATTTGGTTTTTGTCATTTAACGACAGGTCTTTAGTTTGGCCAAGCCACACAAACATTCTTGGTGAAGAACTTAAAAAATCTATGTACATTAGAAAGGGAATGGTATCAGGTAGAACTAGTATGAGTAAGTTAATAAAATGACTCCTGTTTGACAGCACATCATATGGATCACTTTAGCCTAAAGCAGATGGCTGTAGAACAGATGACCCGGCCTGGGCTTGTCTTCCCAGCTGCTGCACATGCAGCAGATCATGCTGAGCACATCAGCACCCATGAACCTCATACTCAACCATCTCCATCACCACCAAACTCCAATCCACTCAGCCTCTAGGAAACATGAACTCTTTATGAGACAGGCTGTGCAATTTTAAGAGCAAACATCCCATGCTCAAGACAAAGGCTTCAGTGTGACACACACAAAGACAACTGTGGGACCACTCCTCTGGTCTGACACAAGTAATCTTCAATTAATTCTTCACTCAGAACAGATGATACATGCACTAATGCTAATCAATCTGCCATTCCTTACACACACCTAGTCCAATAACCAGTAGAATAAGACCCTCCCTTCTTTGACATTCCTTTGACACACCATATGTCTACACTCACAACAGGGTGGAAAGAACAGCTAATAGACCAGCCTGATAACCATCTGGTACCAGAAGACATGCTAGCAGTTCTAGTACAGGTGAACATTCTGGTGGCCTAATCCTCTGTCTTGTGCATGATGGTTTTTGGCAAGTCTATTAGTTAGGCTAACAGGCTAACAAAGAAATGCAATACTTCAAACTATTTAAAAACCAGGAATAAATACATCCATATACAGAGGCACAGCAGCATCTGTTTGTGGCCATTAAACAGAACAGCTGATACCTGAAGGTAACAATGGCTCCTTAAAGTTTAACACCAACAGTCAGCTGTGCCCAGAGACAAATGGATACAGATAGACAGACCCTCTCCCAGAGCATGAATGCTACCACCCAGGGATATTAGTACAAACAGCATCTACTGCAAACAAACCAAGGTCTACATGATGGCAGGAGGAGGTTAAACAGCATGCATAAGGGCTCAGTGTAAGACAGTTACCAAGAACAAACGCTGGCAAAACGACGCTTTCTTTCCTGCTGGGAGAGAAAAAATAGTCTAAAAATTGGGCTCTGTCAGACCTGAGCAGCACACACTGTGAATGTGTCAGAGGCACACGCATGGCAGAGGAAGCATGAGCTTCTGGTTTATGCCCCCCACTCCTCAACCCGGGCCTGACCACAGCACACAACAGAGCTACAAGGCCGTGAATTTCACGTTATTTACTGTTGTATAAAAACGCTCTTTGTCTACTGGCTACTGGTAGTAGATGCTTACAGGTCGAGCTGGTGTGTGTGTGTGTGTGTGTGTGTGTGTGTGTGCGCGCACGCGCAAGTGCATGTGCGCACATGCGCGTAGGAGTGCACTCACGCTTTGTCAAAGTATGTGGTGTGGATGGAGTGGGAGAACTTGGTGGCGCTGCCGTTGACCAGAGTGCCGTTCCCTGTTGCATAGCCCTTCCGTGCTGCCTGGTCCTTGGCGAAGTTTCGGCAGGCAGCCAGTTTGGACTCCAGGGCCTGAAAAAGTGACAAACAAAGAGGTGTGGAATATGCCGTGTAGCTCAAGCCAGACAAATGATGCCATATTACCATCAAACACGCTGTCACCTCCTGACAGCTGCCAAGAAGGAAAGGGAAGTAGGGTGGTAAAAAAATAAAGAGTGCCTGAACAGGCATGACAAACAGCTCTTGCCCTACAGGCTGGAATCTTTTTTTTTTTTTTTTTTTTTCTTCATTTACCTTTTTATTGAAACCTAGAATGTCAATAATAACAAACATTACTTCAGAACATTAACATTATATTTATCAAGTGTAGACATATTTTTACAATTTTTAAATGCAAGGAACACACAAAAACTATAATACAGAACATCAGCATAAAAAGGGAAAAAAAGAAAGTGAGGAAAAAGTAAAGAAAGAAGAGAGAGAAAAACAAAGGGCGGGGGGAGCGGATGTAGTATTATAGTTGTATAGGGAGGTCAGTCTGGGGGCAAGTGCTGCAAGGTGTTAAAATACACAAGAAATGGCTGCCATCTACTGGCGAACTCTCCAAGGTCGCCTCTAATGGAGTATCTAATTTTTTCCAGTTTTAGGAAAGACGTGGTGTCTTTGAGCCACTGAGTTATGGTTGTTGGTCTGGGGGATTTCCACAGGAGCAATATACGGCATCTCGCAATTAGAGATGTGAAGGCCAGAATATCCAGCTGCTTTGTATACCTAGATGGGTCCAACGGGATACCAAAAATTGCTACTGAGGGGCAGACATCAATCTTAATGTCAAGGATTGCAGATATAGCCTGAAAGTAGTTACACCAGAACTTGTGTAACACTGGACACAGGAAGAACATGTGGCTTAAGTTGCAAGGGGAGTGATGGCATCTGTCACAGCTGGCGCTGGTATTGGAATATAATTTGGCAAGCCTAGCTTTACATCAATGAAGTGTATAGACCACTTTTTATATTGTATAAGATTTAGCTGGGCACATACTGAGCTTCTGTGCGTGTTCAATATTGGTCTTTCCCACCACTGTTCTGTAAACACCGTTCCCAGTTCGCCCTCCTATTTTGCGTTGATTCCCCCAGTAACAGAGCTACAGGCTGGAATTTAGTAGGAATGCAATTACAACTTACTGTACAGTAGTATTTCTTATTGCCTACCCCTGTGAAAAATGTTTTGACAAGAGAATGACATTATGTTCATATTATGTTCATAAACCACTGTACCCAACGTCCAACTCTGTGGTGCAATATATATCTTAGGACACTATACTGTCTTTTTGATGATATAAACATTTCAAACTTACCCCTACTTTCCGCAGAAGATCTCCAACAATGTTAAGTGCTGATATTCTGGCTGAGGGTGTCAGTGGTGAGTTGCTGCAACCGTTAGGAAGCACTGGGTAAACAGAAGAAATAACCACACAAGTCAGGTCTCGAGTCACAGTCAGATCACATCACACTCCAGGACAGACAAGACAAACAGCCACAATGGCCAGGTCCTGAGTCACAGTAAAAACCATGTCGCACTATATGGCAGACAGGATAAACAACCACACAGGTCAAGTCCCGAGTCACAGTCTTGTTGTATAACAAACCCATGGCAGCAATGAGAGACAGTCAGTAACCTTTGGGGCTGGCGAAGGCATTGTCCACAGTCTTGCTGATAGGCGTGGCTGGCAATGACAACGAGGCCTGCACAGCAGAGTCTGTCTTGTCACCATCTAATGTTGGTGAGCTGGGTGCCGACATGCGGGTGTCGCTCTGCCTTTCCCTCACAGCCAGCTCCTGGCGGAGATCTACTCAGAGGACAGTACAATACATCACTTCAGCTCTGAGCCCCCCTCTCAAACACTACACATACTCCTTTTTTTGATTTTCAAAGCCTAATCTCTTCAGTGTCTACACAACCCATATTCATCACACAGACACAAGGACACTGAGATACAGGTGTCACAGTCCATAATGCAAGAGCCACAGAGATCACATGCGTTTCAGAAGGACAATGCAGCAGATTTCAGAAGTATAACATTACAGAACAAACTAATTCTGATGAATGCTGCATTCCTTAATGTGCTATACTGCTATACTGTTAATAAGCACCTCGGGCTTCGTCTTTCAGCCTCTGCACTGACACCAGGAGGGACTCCTTCTCATCCAGTTCACTCTCCAGAAAGGCATTCCTTTCGATGGCCTGGTTTAGACGCTGCTCAAAGTCCTCCAGTGAGACAATCGTTGCTCTGAAATCAAGAAAGATGTCAGCAACTCACCCGCACTGTGTATCCATACAGGTTAAGATCACCTGGCCTCCAAATACCAGATGTGTAGGTTTGAATTATATATAGTTAATTTTGAATTACATATAGTTTTTCCCACCTTTAACTGGGATTAACACAATAGTAACGTTTGTCTCTCTCAACAGAAACCACTTCATCTACCTTAATCATAACACCACCTTTGGACATATAGAATACAGTGGATAACCTCAAAAGAGTTATAAAAGCCAAAAGATGTGTTGGTGGAAGGTCTTATTCAGGAAGGAGGCTGGAAATTGCTCAGTATCTAGAAACTGGGAGGAAGGGGGACACTTAGTGATTGATGTCTGCTCCTAGACACTCCCAATCCCTGCTGACCTCTTGGCCCGCTCCAGGTCATCATTGGCCTGTTCCAGCTCCCGCACGTATTTGTGGAGCTGCTCTTTGATGGCCCGTGTCTGGCCCAGGTCATCCTCCAGCAGCGAGATCTGCTTAAAGCTCTGGGCATACTGCTGTTCCAACTTCTCCTGCAGGAGGTGAGGGGAGGTATATAGCTTAGTTCCAGTTTCCCACCACCAAAACCAACACAGCATGACATACAGTAAACCTACATCATCTGTTATTCACATATGTGCCCAGTAGGATATCTTGTTTGCTTCAGTTCTCCCAGGAAGAGAGGATGGGTATTGACCCAGATTCTCCGCTCCCTCCCCAGGTGAGGTGGCCATTTGGCTCAAATCAAAGGGCACTACTCTGTCCAGACAGTCCCTGACGGAGGACCCTTTCCCACTGTAGCTGAATGGACAAACCAGCAGCCATGTGTTTTGTTACCCTTTAAACACCCAGTTCAGCACTATGTACAATAACTTCAGACTACACAAGCCCGCCTTTCCATCTGTTCACTGGTGTGATGGACTTTTCTGTCTTGACCTTTCTCAATGAAATAGTGAGGTTCTTACACTTACCTTTCTTATTTTAAAAGGAAATACAAGCTCCACTGATACAAACAGATGCACGCGCACGCATGCACACGCACGCACGCACGCACACACAGCAGTGAAACAAGTTTTCGCAAGATGTGACAACCTAGTTATTAATACAATAAGTATGTTTACTATGCTAATCTACAGATCACATCAGAGGCAAAGTATGAAAAGCGCACAAAATATTTTAGGCAGTAGGACCTCTATATATTGTTAAGCACAACATAAGTAAATCAACACTGACTTCAGTGTGGAACATGTTTAGTGTGGGAGGAAACAAGCCAATGAGAATATCAGACTATTATAGACCTTCACGCATGTCAGGAAAGTTAAACATGAATGAGATATGAGTATGCTATGGGTACTTTGTGATCCAAATAAAGTTAACCCTTGCCAACTTTAGTGCTTATCAGTGGCCTGTAGAAGCCTGAGGCAGGTAACACAGGATTGTTTCACAAGCATTTTCGGCATCTCCGTTCTACACATCAGCCAGTGCATAATGTCACAATCGTCCCCAGCTGGGTGTCCTCTCTCCAAAAAGACAATCGCTCCTGTTGGCGTAGGAGCCAAGCCTCTGAGTTTCCGAGTTTAATACCGAGTTTCCCTACAAGCCTCCGTTTCTGTGGACACGTATGATTTGCTGTGTACCTGCTCTGTATGATGTGTTTGTGCTGATCTTACCTTCAGCGCCTCCAGCTCACTCTTCAGCCTCTGGTTCTCAGCATGGAGGTCACGCATTCTGTGCTCTGCCTGACCCAGCTGGGCCTCCAGCTCTGCCTCCAATTCCCGGCTGCCCTCCTGGAATTCCAGCAGCTCCTCCTGGGCCTCCTGGTAGCTGTCAGGTTTGGACAGAAATAGAGGAGTGGTCACTATAGTACAGCACACTAAGGCAGGCTCATGAAATTGAAAAGCGTGGCACAGTTTTCCAGCTGCGCTGTATGCCTACATCCTACAATTTATTCCAGTTGTGAGACCTTTACGAGAGATGCTAGTTGGCTGTTAGCCCTCAAAAATGTCTGCTCCTCTTAAAAAAGAAAGGCTGAAGGTCAAAGGTAAAGCCATGTGTTTAGTGTGTGGAGATCAGGTTGCTGTGTTTAATACGGTGGCCGTGAAGTGCAAACAAATTAACAAATCCGAAAACAAATTAACAAAACCGAAAACACGACATTTCAGACAAACCGGAAAAGGTAGGTATCGTTTGTGAACGGAATTCTTACTGCTGATTGGATGAGACATCTGTCACTCATTCATTTTCAATCTAAGAAAATAGTGAGATTTGGTTTCGCTATATCAGGATGCATTGATGGCTTTTAGCGTCGTGTCCTGTGGCTTATTTGTGAATCCACTAACAATGATCCTGCTGCTATTGCACACAACTTCATTACCACTGTACAATGCCTTGGTGTTGTCCCTATGAGACTACGAATTGACTGTGGAACAGAAAATGGTACATTGGCAGCAATACAGTGCGCT
>JABJVR010013675.1:8488-43043 GCA_025773905.1 Chitala chitala | reverse complement strand
CCACTTCTTACAATATTGGCTTTATCGGTAACCACTTCTTACAATACCAGCTTTATCGGTAACCACTTCTTACAATACCAGCTTTATCGGTAACCACTTCTTATAATATTGGCTTTATTGGTAACCACTTCTTACAATATTGGCTTTATTGGTAACCACCCAACATTCTTCCTGAACAGTGAGAACTGTGTCTCGTGCCTCTTAATCACTTACATCTTCTGATACATTGCCCTGACTTGTTATGCCAGCTTCTTGTCAAGGAGTAACTTGTTTATCCACAAATGACTTTCATCACCCCCCCCGGAAACTTTCTGCAGTCGCATAATAAGCATTACAGCCTTAAACCTCCGTGATTGTGGGTTTGACATTTGCACTTTTGGAGCTCTTCTACGTGCTTCTGAAGATCACATGTTTTCTTGTGAACCTCCTCCACCTGTCAATGGTGTGTTCCTCAGCTATCTCTGGCATCTCTACAAACTGGCACTGTAAGCGTGTGTGTGGACTGTGAAAAGGACTGGAGTCACCTCCGGTCTGCACTCTGCCCCATCTTTCCAGGAATAGAATCTATGCAGGAAGGTGGTGGGGGTGCGATGAATGAATCTGAACTTTTCCGTGCAGAGCAATGTCGTTGATTCAATCTCATCTGATTTATGTCTTTGATTTACTTGACAAATCTCAGTCTTTCTGAAGGGAACAGGTATTTCCAATGTTTTGCTTTGGTTACGCTCCATATTCTCCACATGACTAAAGCCTGGTGAGACAGGGTGATTTATCGGTGCTCTGCTAATGACAGGTCTCTCTCAGACCTTGGCATTGTTCACAGGTTTCAGCAGCATTTATGACTGTGGACACTATGAGATATGTGCTCTGTGTTTCCTGGTAAGACACAGGTCATTAACTTCATTTTATGGAATATTTCCCTTATTTTCTCTCTGGTTACAGTACTCCTTGAATTTTTGTATACAAGGTACATAATTACAAAACGACCAAATCAAATGTTCAACTGTTGCTACCCCTCAGCTAAATGTATTACATACATTCTACCAATAATAGAATATTCTATCATCCTGAAGATTGAATTAAATGTTTCCAGGAAACATTGCAGAATTACAAGTTTTAATTTAATTCTTAATTCAAGAGTTTAAAACAGATTAATGGGACTAACACTTAATTGAGATTCCAGAGGTACAGTGTGTGTCTGACCCATGTGTTTCCAGCCTGCTTTAACTGTGTAGTCTGTCGCCAAGCTCTGTGTCCTGGAAAAAAAGTGGCTTCACTGCATTTTGCATATCAGAAAATGTATATATTTATGTATTTCAAGAAAGAGCAAGCGAACACTTGGCATGAAAAAAATCTTGCTTTTAATTTAAATAAACATCTGTCTTCTATTTTTTTAATAAAACCTTCTGGTTAAGTGGTCTTCTTTTCAGTGGAGATGAGTCAGACTCAACCTCTGCAAAGCTGCTACCTGGCTACAGAATCGCTTATTGAAAATTGGTGCACAAAGTCCTAAAAAATGCCTGTTCAATGTCACAGTCAATGTCTGAAATTCTGAGACTTTAAAAGATTTTTAAGCACAGCGACGCAAGGAATCGGATAACAAAAGGAAAACTTCTGCAGAAGTTCACGGAGTGCCAATTCAAAGCGTTGCCTGAGCAAACTCCAGCCATCTCTCCCAGCTGCATGTCAGTCAGCGCTTCGCAAATGGCAGGAAGGAGAACGAAGGCTGTGCCTTGAGCGAGCCGGCCGCCGTTATGCATAATACAGTTGTTTTTCTGTTTGTTCTATTTCCCACGCTCAGTGTTGCTGCGGGCAAACCGAGCCACCTTATTTCAACAGCTCAACCACCGAGACCATATAGAGCCTGGTTGCTTGTTCAGCGGCCCTTGCACTGAAGGAGAGCATCTGAGTGGGCGGAGCTGCCAAAGGGATCATTCATTCATGCTCCTGACAAAGACAAAGCTGTGTGCTTCAGAGTACGTACCACAGTGCCGAGCTCCAGGATATTTTGCTAGCTTTTCGCTCACGTGTTAGAGGCACGCTGGAGTGCTTGAGTTAGACATAGGAGACCTTGCAAATAAACACACAGTGAGTCTGATAGTCTGTTTGTTACTATTGTTAATTGTTATTAGTTTTTTTTTTTCTTTACTGAAATTCATTGCTCTGTAACGTTTGGCCAAGCAAGCGAGAGAGGCGAGGTCCAAAGGGAGGCTTTAATAAAAAAATCTGAAAACAAAGAGAACAGCACTCCAGGTACCATAAGCTTTAATGAGAAGAAATAAGCACAAATGTTTCGGGGCAAAGCCCTTCTTCAGTGTGCACAACACCTGCATGAAACATCACAGCTGTTCCATATATAAACGGTGATGAATCACATGACCAAAAACAAAGGGGCGATTAACAGGAAATGTGGAACAAACCAGTAACAATAATTAAAAACAAAGTTACAAAGATTATTAAAAAAACAAGACAAGCCGAAATCTACATTGAGACATATATGTGTTAAAGTATCAAAATATAGATCTAATAACATTCTCTCTGCTATAAAAACCTGTCTCTACCCCATTTCATGTATAAGCAATGAAATGCTTAGCCACTGGTGACCTGTCATGAACATTTCTAATAGAGCATTTGTGTTCACCAATTCTAGTCTTTAAAGCCCGTTTAGTTTTGCCTACATACTAAAGTTTACATGGATAAATCAACACATAAACAAAGTTTGTATTACATGTGATTCTACTCCTAACCAAAAAGCTCCTCCCATCCCCTCTAATCAGACCCTGGCAATGAATACAATTAGAACACAAAATATTTCCATGGTTGATTTTGAAACAGTGTAGTCATCTCATAGGCAACACTGATTTAGCCACAAAATTGCCTACATTTTTGGTCCTTTTATAACAGAACCTCAGTTTAATCATGTCTAAATCATCAACTATGTCTGATTTTTGGGTCAGAAGAGAGAATATGTCAATATTTACTGATAATCTGTCTAGGAGATTTAGAGATCGAACTGCAAGTGGACACAAGTAATGCATTAGTCCAGTTTATTTCTGCTGTTTATATTGTAATAAGTTCTCACGTTCTACAGACTTGACTTTGTCAAACATAATCACTACACAGTGATTTAGCTTGTACCTCAAATGTAACTGGTGAATGACTTATTCTCTTATACTTTAAAAGTTGACTGTGTGGTGAACTGTTTTTCAAGGGTGTAGGATGATAACACTTGTAATGTAAGAACATATTACAGTCAGTGGCTTTCTTAAAAACATCTGTATGTAACGGAGTATGCTTTTTATGCACACGAAAATCCACAAAGTTAACCTCATCAATCCCATAGTTTAATGTAAACTTGATAGTGAGTTTCCATGCGAGAGTCCAAATGCAACAAATAATCCTTTAACTTCGGAACATCCCCTCTCCACTCAAAAAATATATCATCAATAAAAAGCCAATAGGATTTGATATACTAAATGAAAGGATTATTGTTGTATATAAAATCTAGTTTTTAGATTTCCCCATAAATAAATTTGCATAATAGGTGCTACAGGAGAACCCATAGCTGTTCTTCTTTTCTGTAGATAATAATAATTTTGAAAGCAAAAATAATTCTTATTGAGGATTTTACAAGTTAATTCAACCAAAAAGTCAGTGGGATGTTGTAAATGTCTCTTTGATTTAAAAAGAAACCCAAAGCAGCTAAACCATCTTGGCAAAGTATACTAGGATATAAACTAAGTACATTAATAGTACACAGTAGGTCACCTGAATGCACTCTACAGCTCTTTAATTAGTTTTAATACAAGCCGAAACACACGAACAACATAACACTGAGCATAATACAGGCTCTGGTGCTAACACAGAACATCCGCATCCAACAATAACCTGCAAGGAAATGAAACAAAAGGCAGGTATAAATATGGGCTATGAGAAACAGGTGATGACACTACTACTACTTAGCATTAGTCCCACACAAAGTGCGGGGTCCACCAGACAGCAGAGACACTGCCACCAAAGCATTACACCACCTGTTGTTGGTAACACCAATCAACTTAAGCTGCGTATTTTTGGACTATGGGAGGAAATCTGCCAAGCACAAGGAGAACATGCAAACTTCACACAAACAGGCCCAAGGCAGGACTTGAACCCCAGGCCTGGAGGCACAAGGCAACAGTGCTAACCACTAGGCCCCATGCACCTAAACACATGATTGAC
Organism: Chitala chitala; assembly: GCA_025773905.1. Lineage (NCBI taxonomy): Eukaryota > Metazoa > Chordata > Actinopteri > Osteoglossiformes > Notopteridae > Chitala > Chitala chitala. The sequence goes on along the minus strand of JABJVR010013675.1, from coordinate 38,825 downwards.
ACTGAGTGATGACACTGAGTGAATTATTTAACATGAGGGGAACAAGCAAGAATAAAAACGCAAAGGAAGAGGGGAAAGAGTGGACACAACAGACACGACAGGCAACGGCATGACATTGAAAGCATAGTTGTATGTCTAAGAACACTAAAGGCATGCATGTTTTATATATATTTATTTAAAAAACGTTTTAGCCTTTATCTCTACAACATTCTTGTGCATGTGTGGAATTTAAAAAATAACAATTAGCAACACAGAACCATGAATTATTTTTCAATGGTATGTACTCACATTTACTCTACCACAGCTGAAAAATGTTGTGCGTAACTGGCAGGGAGACCTGAGGGGGAGTTCGTTTAAACACCAGTTTGTTGGATGCTAAACCTGATTATCTTACAGGGCCTTTAACTAAAGGTCAATCCCTGCTTGTCACATGCCGTCACCCTGCATCACTTTCCTCTCTGTCCGCTGTAGAATTAAGGGCGTATACAGGCAAACCTGCAAAAAAGGGCAGGACTGGCACTCGCTGACAGGCCACAACAGCCCTCTTGACTGACAGACCTGTATTACCTGTAGCAAGGACACGCACACCAAAGCGCTCAAAAAAACTATAATAACTGAACATCTCAAATTTCAGAAGAAGAGCTCGGGGTAAACACAAGCATTTTTGTAACTGTTGTCAAAACATTAAAATCCAAATCTAACCTTTGATGGAGGCTCCGCTGTTACGGTTCTACACAAGAAGAATTACCACAAGGTATTTAAAAACATTTCTGCCATTCATAATTTCGCTGAACACACTGTGACTTTACAGCCCACTAAATCCATCAAAGTCAATGCATGGCAGGAGATCACGGTCTCAGCCAGCCTACTTCTGTACTAATCACAATAATTAATTACCTTTCAGCAATCTTTTCTTGCACAGTAATGTGGCTACATCAATCCAGTAGACAGGATGGAATGGCCTGTTACAGTGACAGTGGTATGTGGAGACTGACTGGCTCTCTGTTTCATTTTCATACTTTAAGAATGCCCACATTCTTTTATCCCTCATATCATGTTCCTACTTGCACATCTATGCATAATTATCAAGCACATGTGAACACAGTGGCATGTGGTTTATGAAGGACCTTCTTCACTTGTGTTAAGTTTACTTGAGGGCTGTGAGGAGACCCGTACGGCCCTCAGTAGGTCAGTGGAGCTCCTGCACTGAAGTTTCTCCTGCCAGATACTGGCTATAAAGTGCAATGAAACAGGTCTTGCCCGTGAAAACCTAGGGAAAGGTTTGGAACTTGGTGTTGGTGTCCTACATGGCCTAGAACTCACCCTGTACCTATACCAATGCTGAGGGGCTGAAAGTCATCAGCTCTACAGAAAAACTTGCAACTTGACCAATAACATTGCGGCCAGCGTTGACAATAGGACGTGTGCACCAGATCTTTCAACACAGACAGCTGAATAAAATCAGTGTCAATACAGAAAAGATTGTTTGCAAAACGTTTCTTAATGGCATAAGTCTAAACAGCAAAGACATTCTTGGACTATGATAACACTTAAACTCTCTTTACAAAGCTTCACAATACATGTAGCAGTCCCCCTAACTAGCAGTCCAACTTATGACATATCTTTCAAGCATCACTTCTATAACTACTTCAGGATCTGTACATTGATTGCTCTCAAAGTGGTTTAAAGTTTTCTTTTTTTCCTTTTCATGCTGAATTGTGGGTATTTTTCTTCCAAACTAATGTTAAATAGGAGTAAAAAATATATTTTTCACTTATATTCTAATTACCTGCTAATGTAGGGGTATTATTAAATTTAGCATATTATAGCCTTTTGTCCAGCTGTTTTCAGTTTGTTATGTTCAGGAAAATAGTGTATATGGCTGCCTGGTGGGGAGGGGGGACCCAGATCGAGAATGGCATCTTAAAGTATGGTGTTAAGAATTTGCAATGTAAAATATGCAGAAAGAGAAAGGCAAGAGGCAGAGAGCCCATTAACAAACACATTGGTATCAGGGGCACTAATTTGGCTACAATGTAATAAGCCCTCAATAATTTGTGTTCTGCTGTTGGGTACCCACCCTAAAGACTCTCCTTAGTTACAGAGAGAAGGCGTCAGAAAAGACATCAGTTTTAAGCGTGTTTATTTTGACTCCATAAATGTGATTGATGGCAGGCATTTTCTCCAGAGGTCATTACACCATCTGACATGCCTCAACCTGTCTGACAATGACAAGAACCTTAGGAAGATCCTACGGCTCAGTGGAAGACATCAAACGTAGAATCAGGCTTTAGGTGCTGGGACCAGTCCCAAGGACCAGCCTCGCATGACCGTCCCTTTCTACGCCTCAGGTATAAACACCAACTCGACAAGCTGAATAAGCCCACAAGCCCAGCTAATAATTAGCGCCTGCGTTTGCCCTTCGGGTGAAAGGAAGACAGGAAGTGTTTGTTGCGGACTGCACAGAGGCACGATTTTGACAGCTGCTCGTTACCTGACAGGACGCCGGAGAGATTTGCAGAAATAATTTAGAGAAACATAGTAAACAAACAAAGAAAAAAAACTCAAATTATATAAAAAATAAAATCAATTGTCTTAAAAACATGCCGACAAACACTGCTTTAGTGCCCACATATTTTCCAGGCGTGTCAATCTAAATCAACAAGTACAACCTCATCAGCATCTATGTATGCACTAATAAACAGGCCTGAACCTTCCTTTTTTGAGATATAAAATTACAGAATATGTACCTGAGTTATGTGGATAGATCAGTACATGTGTGATATAGAGATGGCATGTAAAGCACTGCCTGATGTGAGCCCCATATTTACCAGTCTGGCCCACGAGTGCTGTATGTGGTTAATTATAGTAAGTATGGTTTTAATGTATCCTTTAATGTTAACTGAGTATTAAGGTAAAATATTGGTGTTGCTCAGTTAGGAGAAAATACAACCTGTAAACTTCACAGAAGCATTCGATGAATGTGCAATTTTAAAGCACGGATCCTGAAAGGCATGGGAAGCCTTGTCTTTTTGATCTTGGACATCGAAAGCATTGACACAGACAGTGATGAACACAGTGAGAACGTGCAGCAGTGCGTGGCATCCTGCAAAAATCTAGTGTGGTGTAACTGAACTGCACTGAACAATGCCAAAACTGGTACACACATTAACTTAAGGTTTATTTAAGAGACTTCCAAGCACAAGAAAAACTAAAATTCCATCACTTTTAACAAGCATGACACACATGATGCTGTTTTCTTTTTTTTGAAGAACTGGAATGTTACCTCGCATGACATCTAACAAGCCACCAAATGAGGAAATAGCAAAGTGAGTTAAATATCCTATGCTCCTGAAAGCTAAACCTGACGCCTGTTTAAATCTCCCCATTATAATTACTGCTGTCTGTTTGAGTGGGAAACTGCTGCAGTGGGTGAATGTGGAAAGTGGTCTAGACAAAGGTGCTGACTGAACAAAAGGAAATGAACATGGCAGACAATTTCTGCCAGCGCTGCCAGCCCAGTACTCATGGCCAAAAATAATGTAATAAAAAAAAATCCTATTCCCAAGCCCTATCTGTACTAGACAGCAACATCTAAGTGTCTCAGGCTAGTGTAGAACAGCAAGGAAATAGGGTGTGTGCCCCAGATAAAAGTGTGAGTCATTATTTCAATATAAGTTGTGCTTCAGGGGAATTAGGTGGGCAAGTTGTGTGAGGAAGATGCAACATTTAACATTCTGGCAGGTGTTTCGTTTTTCTGAATACCAGTGAGCGTGAGCAGAACTGCACCCATCCCTGGTGCCAATCTAAGGCCTCACTGCTGAGCAACCTGTACCAGCTCACACCCCATTCCCACGCCAGCCTCAGAGCCTTCCTCCTCAGCTTGCTTCCATGGTCTGGCAGTCAGGGGAGGAGGGTGCTACCAAACACATCCCCTGAGTGCCCCCCGCTGGCCACTCTATAACTTACAAGGTTACTGTCATGTATTTATGGGTTATTTCCACTAATAATAATCACATTTAAATAAAAATATACACACTTTAAGAGCATTGTACAATATGGTGATTAAATGTAATCCATGTATTGTCTGTGATTTTATAGTAGACACACAGTATTCAGGACAGTGTTTTTCTTTTGGACTGCAAATAGCTCTCTTGCTCTCTTTGGTCCAGCTAGGCCCTCCCTCTGAACTTTGAAAATATTTCTGGACACTCCACCAGTGGTACTACTGGATGTTCAACAGCTATCAGAACCTGCACAAGAGCCAGGCTGTGATGCCCTCCCAAACAGCTCTGAGGGGTGTGAAGAGCGATCTGGACTAACCAGCTGCCGCTGGTCCATGTCCAGTGTGAGGGGGATTACACATAGCACAACAGAATTAATCATCAGCCATACAGAAGAACAACAACTAAATCTCAGTTCAAAGCAAACCGTTTTATTAGCACATAATCCATCCCCCACAAACAAACACACACCCCCATACTTACAAAAGTATGCTGTTATTTGAAACAAGGTGGATCACTGGTAGATCAAACAAAGAAAATCATTCCAATCCTCTTTACATCTCAGGGAACAGAAGGACAAGTCCTCACCTATAATGATGTGAGCGAGGCCAACATTAATATCTGACAGGGTTACGCATGTTGACTGTGCAGTTATTGACACAGTCATTGTAAACTGGTTCTGTTTCTTTTTTTGTGCTGCAGTCATTGTTCAATTGTTCGTTTGTGCAAGAGATGGAAAAAGGGCATGAAAGAGACCAGTAAAACAACGAAGCGAAAGGACAGCTGAAGAACACAATTAATGTATATTTTTTGGTTAAATAGGAACACTGTCCCTGGAAAGCACATCCAGGCAGCACTGCCACACTCGGGACCTGGGGAGCCTGCACAGCTGACCCCTGGGGTGAAAACATGGAGGCACTGTTCAGAAGCACAGTCCAGTTAAACAGAGTGAGACGTAGTCGCCTGCATGGAGTCAGAAGGCCCACCTCATTTGGTTGGACACAGAAATCATTTGGGCAAGTCTGACACTCTGAGAGATAGCTCTGAGTGGGATGCTTCTGGCGGATGGACCAAAAGACAGCACAGCCATGGTTACACTGGGCTTCCTGGTAAACAAGATCTAACCAATCAAACAGGAAATATGAGGTGGGAAAACTGACAGCCTACATGGCATTTTCACCATGGGAACATGCCACGCAACCATCACATTAGACTGTGCTCAAATCAAAGGTGATTTCAAACCCATGAGATGTAATATGTGTACACTAACGAAGCAGACGAGGAAAGCAATCACAAAGAATTGTTCAGCAATCACTGGTGTGTTTTAATGCTGAATAAATTACCCAGTGCGTGCTTTATCAGCCGTTTTGCACATTAAGGCTATTTAAACACTACTCTGGTGTTAAACAGCTGTCCACCTGCACCCATAAAAAACTGCCAACCCATTTAACTGAAGTACATAGCATGGGTGTTACATTATTTGAGTGATGTAATCCATTGATTGTCTGACAAACTGTGGGAACCTGTTACACTGATGTAAAAGAATTGAATTAGAGTGTAAAAATATACCTACACCCCCTCTCCCTCCCCAAGCCTGATAGCTTCCATTTGCATGGTTCTAAGACTTCAAAGGGGAATTTCAGTAAAAATTTCCACTGTAGCTAATTGTTCACCTTCTTTTCCAACTCCTCACAGCGCCACATGAATCACAGTCAATGCCAATTATCTTTACACACTGGGAAGATAGATCTTGGAATCCGGGATTTAACAATGGCAGTTTCCACAATTTACACCTGCTGTTATTTTATGTAATTGCTCTGTTATTAGAAAAAAATGTCCTGCGTCTCTTTCATATTTTCTGTTGGTTTACATGTATATAATACAGTCTTACTCATTTTTACTGTTCTTACATACCTATTCGTGCTACAAAACATTTTAGAATGTATATTGCACAAGATACAATTTTACTGTTCTGCCACTGAGTCGAAACAGGCGTGTGGTAGACCAACAGAGCCAGCATATGCTAATGTGTATCTTGATACTAAAGCTATTTTACCTTCAGAATCATAAATCTGCACCTTATTTGTTTTAGCAGCAGTATACCTCAATGTAACTAACACCCAGAGAGCCAGCAATATGCCAAAGTAAAAAGTTCGCTGTTATCAAACAGATTAATTCTTCGTATTGACATTTTGCAATCTACATCAAATTAGACATGCCTCAGTGGTGCTACATACTATCGATAATTAATTTATTTAAGCAAAGCTGTAATTAGCCCTCGTCTAATGACTGAGTAACTCAAAGGCTTCAGCAATTGACTTTAACTTGATATGCAGTCACAACAAGCACATTAGATAGATATATGTACCTTAGCTCAGCTGTGAGCATAGCACTGTTTACAGGCCCCACATTTTAATAAAAAAAAACAAAACATAGCTCCGATTAGGCTCCAGCACCTCATCATAATTCTGTGGCTTGACTTAATGGTGGGACATTGTGTGAGCAAACAGCTGGTTCACTGCCAGGGACTTTTACACCAGAGGCCATGGAGTCTAAGAAGCAGATGCTTCTGGACCTTGACAGGAGAATTTCCAAGTGCCTGCATATTCACCTTACCCAGAGGCACTCCAGGCAGCAGAATGAGGTCCGGTCGGCCTGTCGGTGCTTGCTCTGTGAACGGAACGCCCGCTTCAGACCGATACAGCGGGCAGGGCACTGGGAGCAAGATTGTGTGTTTGCACGCACACATTCCAGGCAGGGGCACTGGGTGGAGATGGAGTTTGGGAGCCACATTTGCCAAAAGAAAGATGGCAGTGTATGTCCCGGACAAGGAAGTGCTGTTTTACCATCTATGGGTAAATTTTTCTGATGAAGCTAAGCTTTTAGCAACAAGAAAATCAGACTGATTGTAACAGTGTTACAATTAGACTGAATAATGCTAGTTAGTATTATCAGCAAATGAAAACTTTAAAATGATAACTGAGAGGTGACAAGGAGGCATGTGATCAACAATAATAGAGGAAGGGACATTTTTCAGGCATCAATGGCTTCCATCACAATTCAAAAATAAAAGCTTTTGAAGCAGAGAACAGCAGCATTCATTTTAACACATATTAACCTTCCACTTCTCATCCTCTTGACCACTAACATTACTTATTGCTGTGAGCATCTGTTCATTTCCCAAAACCACTTAACCAATTTAGGGTCACAGGGTACACCACAGAACGAGATAGGCACTTACTACAAACCTCACATTCACATGTATAGGACAAGTTTACAGTTGTCAAAATACCTGACCCTTATATCTTTGCACTGTGGTGGAAAAGCTACATTACACAATAAAAGATGTGTAATGATAACAGGATGGGGGGGTGCAATCCAAAAGCAGGGCTCACTTTATTACCAAAAAGCCAAAAAAATCTCATACCAAAACCAAAATCCAAAAAATCGCACATTGTAGGCCGTGCAGAAGAGTGAAAAACCAGAAGATTAATCTAAAACAAACTCAATGGAACTGGGGACCTGGTAGAGGCGCGCAGATGGAAGGGCAAGAGGGGTAAACAAGCAGACAGGAAAGGCAGGAACACAAGTAGAGAACAAGATAGCAGAAATTTAAAGGACCACTCAGCATGCAGTTGAATACAGCAATACCTTGCAACCTGACGTGGGAAAACACTGAACATAAATGCACTTAAAATTTGATGAACATGTGAAAAAGGTGAACTAATGAGTAACTGCTAAACAGGAAAACAGTTGTGTGTGGAAGGTGAATGTAGTGTTAATCCATGTAGGTACAAGGAGGACACACAAACTTCATACATAGCGCCTGGCCTGAAATCAAAACCACATGCCTGCGCTCAGAAGCAGCTATGTTAACGACTGAGCCAATATAGTGGCAATGTACTCTCAAATACCTTTTGATGAAACAGCCTACATAACCACCAGTAACAATTTCCTCTGTGAGACTGCATTATATGAATAACAATAAATATTTATTGCATGTATTTACAAGTGTTGTGTAATGGTGGCAGTCTCTTTGTGACTGTAATAATGCTTTCCTTTTCTTTCCAAAGATAAGCTTTCTGAGCAGCAGTATAAAGGTGCAAAAATTAGCTGTCAAAAATTATATGATCCCCATTGTCCACCAGTCCATCCAGTCATCCGTTGTCTTAATCGGTTGAAGTTCCACTGATGCGATATTACCTCCCATTTAAGCGCATTTCCACTGCAAATTTAAATTTTAACAAGCGTCAGAAATTGAACACAGCTGTAGACCGCTGGTGCACACGAGGTTTAACTATGCATCTTATTCAGTATAATTAAATGTGGGTTTGTGTGAAGCAGGCAGGGAAGCAGAACAACAGAGGAAACTAGGGCATATTGCATAGCGGGAGCTTTTCAGACACCGAATTTGAAGACAACGCAGGGGCATAAAGCCCTGACAGCACCAAGTGAAAACTGACTATTCAAAAAGTCTGGTTAGCTCTGTACAGCTGTGGTGCCTCTATCACACAGCGGGGCCCGGAAAGACGACTTCTTACATAATTACGAGATCTCAGTTCAGTTTTTACAGATTGGGAGGCAAGCGACGCAATCTCTCCAAAATAACATACATCCACGAGTAATTTGCGACCGACTGACTTATAGGCACATTTCAGAGAAATTAAAAGAGCCGAAAACTTTCCAAGAAGCGATGTTAACGATGCTGGAAACTACGTGCATGTGGATTAGAAACCAGATACAATATAGACCGATATAAACATCTAAATTATCTTGAATGTAATAAAACGACACTAAAACACAATGCACTGCATGAAAATGACACACTGTTCTGAGAAATAACAGCAGTTAATTTAGTTTTATGGAAAAATAAAATCACAATCACACGATTCCAGTACGTGCTTTGACACCGAAAGGATGCAGGTTCAAACACCGAACTGAGAAAGTTGGCAATTAAACTAGAACTGAGTTGCAGTGCATTTTAGAGCCAAAATCTTTCAGTTATGTAAACGCATAATGTAAACTGAATACTTCTGTATTCGTTAGAAACAGAGCATTTAAACATGTGTAATGTGCCACCTCAAGCGTTAAACTAGTTTAGTTAAATACAAAATTAATTACACACCTCGAAGACTTAGCGTTGGTGTAGGAATTTGACAAGGGCGACGCGCACGCTACAATTCCAATATGATTTGAAAATGTTTTCCTAATGTTTTTGAATATTTGTATTTGCGCTTTTTAAAGCTGAAGCAGTGTGCAAAAGCAAGCGACAGTTCGCCTGTGCTCCCGATTTTAACAGCTGTCAAACACACGTTCCCAGTTCAAGGCATTTACATCCCACTTACATGAAACCCACAATTACTCTAAATGACCGACTGTCTGAATCCATCCCTATCTCCAATAAAACACCACGTGAGTAGGTTAAAATATATACAGCACAGGCTATTAGCATTTACGTCTACAACTTTTCAAAGTCTGTTCAACAAGTGCAACGAGATGACGATGCCAATGCAGTACCGTGATCATTAATATTATATTCCCGCAGCGGTACACTCTAGTCCTACATTTACTCCGTCCAGTCCGAAGTGTCCTGTGCACGTGGATTAACCTGGAGAAGTTCTGCACACACATGTTATAGAGATTGTAAATCACTCATCCAATTTAAAGCGCAATTGCCTTGAGTTTAAATCACTGTTCAGTGCACTTCGCTTCTACGGCAGATAACATTGTACAGTGGTCTCAGATTTTGTGATCATCCTTTATAACATATTAAGATATATAAATAACTACTTGGACGCCTCTAAAAATAGTATACGACTACATCTGAACGGTTTACTGGCAGTGCACAGTAAATTAAACTCTCACAAGTTGCGCCAAAAGTCAAACTACTAAACACATGAAGTTTATGTTCTTATTAAATTTCAGTATTCATTATTAATATGGCCATGTCACAAAATTAACGTTATTTACAATAAAAACAATAATAAAACACTTACGTGGTGTTTGAAAGTTGTAAATTCCAGTCTTCGTCGAAATCAGGTCTCACTATATTAGCGCGCTGAAGACGAAACTGTTGTACTTCTGTATTTACGCAAGGTAGAAACGTCAAGACGTGTCTCTTCAAATGCTGCCGGGCATGCAGTTCAACAAAGACTAGAGAGAGGCGTCCAACTACACGTAGAGCTCTGCTGGGGAAAGAGAAAAAAAAACAGCCCAAAGTCAGTTTTAATTCCAATAATTCCCCGTGAAAAGCATCTGAAAAGAGGGGTATCTTTCCTGGCTGTGCGCAAAATGTACTGATGAAAAGGAAGTAACTCTGAACTGCTGACCTTTGAAACAGTGTTTAAGTTATTCTGCTTTTTTTTTTTTTTTAAGATCGGCATTAACGATGCGTCAGAAGACCACCTGGGTATTATAGGAACCTGGCAAGGAGAAGCAGGCAGTTATTGCTAAACTTTGGAGAGGGCATTTGACTGTAATGGCGTTACCAAGCAATGCCTACATGGAAAAGAATTTGCATACACTTAGATGCCACAGCACGGGAGGTGCACTACACCTTCAAGAAGACAGACTAATTAGTTAAATTAAAATAGGAATTCACTGTTTTTATATACTGTATGGATAATTGTTTTTGAAAGAGATGGTGACAGTATGCCTAGAAAAGAAATATGACACAGGAGAGTCTTCAGGTTTTATGTACCTAGTAAAACCATACATTCTGTATATTTTATGCACGTGTTATATTGGTTCTGCCTTTGAAGCCTGGTTAGGGGCTCAATCAACATCATCTGAGTTGATGTCTTGCAGGTGGGAATTTTTTCACTGTGTATCAATTTGCAAACCTCTCACTGTAGTTATTTGCATGAACATAGTGCATCTTCATGTTGGCTACATGTTATGTTCTGGCTTAACTACTGGACTTCATATTTTTAGTTTTTCTGTTTTCTTTTTATACAACCACTCTCTGAGCCCACCTGCCTTAGGGTTGTAGTCCAAACATGCCTTCACAAAACCATGGCAGCACGAGTGATATAACAGTATACCTTAAAGCACTTGCAGACATACACCACAGAGTCTTATTTATGTTGACTAGCTATTGTTAAAACCAAATTTAGAACCCATTGAATGATCTGCCTTGATAGCAAGAGCAGAAGCACTTCTGTTTGTTCTTTGCTGTGCTCCAGCATAGTTGCCCTACTTTCTGCTCCTGATAGCGGTGATGGAGTAAGCTGTGCCAGTTCCTGACAAGGCCTGGCTGCTCAGATTAGTGACTCTTCACCCGTTGGCCAATGAGCCCTCTGTGCCATTCATGCACTTGCGTTCCAATATTTCTGTCTATTAAGGAGTTTGCACATATCACAACTTTAAAAACTATTATGGGTATGAGGCTGACTATTATTGCTCATGAAACTTGGAAACAATGTGGCTACATAATTAAATAATGTCCTAGAAGACAACCATCCAATTAATCCACTGCTATGGGTGATGTGGTGCATATCCGAGGCAACATAAGCCACATGGTAAGGTACATCCTGGACAGGCCCAACACAGTGCTTGCCTCTGTAGACCTACATCCTGGACAGGGCCAACACAGTGCTTGACTCTGTAGACCTACATCGTGGACAGGCCCAACACAATGCTTGACTCTGTAGACCTTGAGCTTTGTTGCCATGCTGGTTCCTTAGTGGAGCCATACAATGGAGCACAGTCTAATGAAAGCAGAACTTGTTTTTGCTATTCTGCAGTTAACTTCTCTATGTAAATTCACTGCCAGATAAGTGAACTGGAATTCTGGTGAAGCTTCTGCCCTTTAATTAAAAATTTTGGTTCAGTGCTGTATGAGTGAAGAGCAGGCTGGTGCATCACTTTGGTCTTTTTAATGTTGATGGTGAGTCCAAAGCTGTCACAGGCCACTGACAATCTGTCCATGTATCTCTGGTTCTGAGTCAACATTCAGAGTGCAATCATTGACAAGAAAGAAGTCTTTCAGAACAGTTTCCTTCTTTTTGGTAAGAGCTCAAAGTCTCCTCAGGTTCAAAAGCTGCCCATCCCTGCTGTACTTAATGCTAAGTCATCACTGTCTTGGAAAGCATCCTTCAGCATGGCAGTGAACATCATGCTGACCAGTGTGGGTGTAAGCACACAGCCCTATTTGGCTCTAGTGGTGACTGGGAACACCAAAGACAATTCTCCACTGTCCAGCACTCTGGCCATGATGAACTAGATGTATGAATTTGGCTGGACAGCCAAACTTTGACGTGATCCTTCACAGGCCTTGTTGGCTGTCAGTGTTGAAGGCTTTCATAAGATCAAGAAACGTTGTGTAGAGTTTGTGGTTCTGCTCTTGACACTCTTCTTCTGAAGTTGATGCACAGCAAAAATTATGTCAGTAGAGAGCTTCAGGGTAGCCACATTGTTACTTTGGTGACAGGCACAGCTCCAGATGAATGACCAAGTGATTAACCAGGACTCTTTCCAGGGTTTTTCCAGAGAGGGAGTCCAGCGAGATTCCTCAGTGACTGTCAATTGCCTTTCCTCTTGTAGAGGTGGCTGACGGATGAGTCTTTAAGTTCCTGAGGAATGGATCCTTGCTTCTAAAAAGACTGGAACAGCTGAGTTTTTATATAGGTACAGGACCTCTGGCTTTGCAGACTTCTAATGGTGGGGCATCTGTTCCCAAGGCTTTGCCACTGAATTGCTGGCTAATACCTTTCATGAACTCAACAGCTACCAGTGGGTCATCCATAGCGCTGTTGATTTCGACCTGGGGAATGAAGATGGGATTAGGAGCAATGGATCACCAGGACATCTTCTGTATCTAGCCATACTCTAAGCGTCCCATGTCACTCGCAAAGACCACTTTCTTGGTCATTGGACCTACATTGGTCTCATCCACTCAATCCACTGAAGTCTGTCTTCACATGCTGTAATAGAAATCCTCCTAACATAACGAGACTTTGAGCCCCCCCCGAGCACCCCCTCACCTTTTTAGCTGACTTGTCCACGCTGTTGCCGGGGTATGACCACTGTCACATGCAAACAGCTACAGGAAGCCACAGGTGAGAGCTGAGTGATGAATGGGACCAAAGGTGGACAAACCAACCTAAAGAAGATGCAACAGAAACACAGAAGGATTCCATAATACTATTTACATTCATAGTCTCCATTATATTCTGTAATGTTAGCATAGCCAAGAGGGGCTGGGCAGCCAGTCAGCCATGGGCCACCTGATGGTTTTTTTCCACACTGTGGAGTTTCTGGTTCTCTCCTCCATCGTTGTTTGGCTTTATCTTCAATCATCTCCTCCTTAATTTTGTATTACCTGTAATTTCTTTCTGTAAAGCACTGTAAGACATCCTGTTGTAAATGGCACTATATAAAATAAATTGAGATTGAAATTGAAACATGTCCACCTGCCACAGGTATTATCCCTTCCTGTCAAACCATACACACCATTAACAAATATAATGAATACCCACCTCCACATATTCAATTTAATATCAGTCTAGTCCTGCCAAATTTATTAAAACTGTACATCAACAATCAACAACTAATTTGATGAATCACTTAAAGCCAATCTCTAAAAAAGTCAGGTCACTATTAATTATCAACAGAACAAATTTAAAATTAAATCTGAGAAAAATGCAATCGTTCAAGGAATTTTTAGAGGTATCCAATACTAACATATTCTATTTACAAAAACATATAATCAAGTAAAATTACTTTGACAAAAATTAAATATTTCATATGTGAGACAGTTCAATAAGCAAAATTCTTTAAATACCCCATATTAGAGATAAAATGATTGAATTGCAATGATCAATTAAAAACCAGCATTCATCAAATTATCAATAGAGCTGAGAAGTTTTACTCACTGATATAGACAAATATAGCTTTGTGAGAATGAGTGGAACAAGTGCACTTAAAATATGTACGGACCCTTTCCTTGTGAAATTCATATTGTTGCTTGAACATGCAGGACAGTGGATTCTCCATCTCAGGTGCCAAAGCTATGAAAACAGAGGTGATATTTGTGTGAGCATTAAGGGTGCGATCAGTACGTGACTTGGAAGGATTTTCTCCAGGATTCTTACAGCAGAAAAGTGAGCCTTCTTTAACAAACATGACGTGTGAATAAATATTGACAAAAAAACTCCATAGAAGGGTGTGGGTGAGGGCTGAAAACTCTTGATATACATGCACTTTGATATCTGTGTTAGGGGTTTAGCATTGCTGCCTTAACAGCCTGAATGTGCTCAGGTCGCTTTAGATAATGCAAAAAGTAAATTCCCAGGTCTGTGTTCACAGTCTAGGCCTGGACTAGCAGAAAGATTCTAACAAAGATTCTAAAGATTCTAACAAAGATTCTAATGCCTCAGACTGAAAATTGGTATCGACGTAGCTGGACTGGCAAGGTAATGTAAGAAAAACCCTTCTGTGTTACTATTGCAAAAATGTTTTCAAATACGTGAAAAGGATGGCATACTTTATGTGCTGTTACTCCGGATTGTTTTGGTGTATACATGTGAATTTTAAAATTCACCCAATTAGGATTGGGAAAAATTAAAAATTTAAGATGAATTGTATATAACCCATCGGCCTTTTGAACTTAGTATCTCAGTGGATCAGAGTGCAAAATATGAGAAAAACTCTCATTGTTTGCTAGAGTAAAATGAAACAAACAGAAAAGAAAATTAAATTATTACAGCCCCCACACCCCACTCCATGCAAAGATCTGTACATTGGTTCTCTTCTTTTACTTATTGTATTCAGTTTCAAAGGCGGGCTACAAAGCAACCCAGTCATTTGGACCTCTTAACAAGAATGGCTCCGCCACTATAAACTTTTGCCCAGTGATTTTATCTCTGCTAAAAGCCATTCTGTTTTCACATATCAACCAGCAGTAAATGGATAGGTGCTCTAAAATTAGAACTTTACCACATTCAGTGTATAATCTTCTGAGTCGTACACTTTAGGATGTGCAGGGCTTTGCAGAGGTGGCTTATTAAAAGCTTGTGCACCGTTCTGTCAGAAAGCTACTCTTCTGGAAATGCTCTTTGTATTCAGCACTTGACCTACCCAAACACAACTCTTCTCCAAAATTAATGCTTCTGGAGGGCATCTGAAATGTATTCATTTGTTGCTTTCATTTTCATTCATTGTACGGTTTGTCTGCTGGATTCTAAACAGAAAAAAAGACGTTAAACAATGTTGCCAGAAAAGTTGCATTGGGATTTGTTGCACCTTATAATGTATTCATAGATAATGGAAGGGAGGGCTGCTGGGTGTGTGTGATCTACAAAGCTACATTTCGAATGTCAGATAGATTTGCGGTTACATTTTCTGCTTGTGGAACATAATTATTAGAGAATTTAAATGGCGTTCACCTCTGTACACTGAGCACCAAGGGAAAAGAAACATACTTCGTTTTGGCCTTGTTTTGACCCTAAAGGGCAAATTGTATCTTGCTGTTGGCCTGGCATAATGTGCGTGACGTCTGCTTTTATTTTCACACAAACACAAGCCTGCGACTCAGTCTGTTCTTAATGCTCAAACGCAGCAAGGAGCCTATGGTAGGTCATTGACATGGTCAAGAGGAAGGGTCAGGAAGGCCTCTGATTAGGCAGACTGGGTTGGAGAATCATTTATGAATTGAACTGATTTATTGTCATTGTTATAACGAACGACAAAATTACATTTATATTTATCATCTGTTTCATTAGTTATTCTAGTAATTATGTTACCTTTTTTTGCAAACAGAAATAAATCCCTTCAGTCCCTGTTACTAAGGAAGGAGTTTTTAAAAACTATTTCTCCACCTTTGTCCTGACTCTCTGGCACAGCGTCATGTGCGTCAGAAGGGACGGCTGACACCGAGAGCTGTTCCGGTCCATTTTGTGCAGAAAAGCCCTTCCCTTGCAGGCCCTGAGCTTGTTGAGCTGCTGAGGACAAGCCGAACTTGTTTGGCTGGACGCCAGCATAAACAGAGCGGCCTCAGCGTGCGGCCAAGAGGGCCTTCTCCCCTGTGCCATGAATCCACTGAGGGCTCCCTGCTGACATTCATGGAGAAGCAAAGTACCCTGCTCTGCATTTTAAAGCTGCACCATTTGCTTCCAGCAAGTGGACGACTCCAGAGTGCTAACCGGGGGTCACGTACCAAAGTACGCGTTTGCATGTTTGCCGTTGCCACGGTGAAACCGTTTCCTCTGTTTTAGTCTTGTGTCGGCTCAGCCATTAACAGCATTTTTATTGTATTACTGTAACATCTGGAAATGACGGCATGTTGTTCAGGCGTTGATGACTAAAACCAGTTTATTAAATTATTTTTTTTTCAACACTGTGCGTCATAACTTAGCTTTAAGGGATGTTTTAATTGCACAGTTCTTTGAACTAGGAGAAGCACAGTAGGTCAACTTGTATCTACACGTGCTGTAATAGTAGCTTTTCAATTAAGTCTTATTTTAGATGAACTAGTCAACGTGACAGCAAAAACCTACCTATAAAACTTTTTTACGAGGTACTCGGAGATGCTGTAGCTGAATATTAATGTGGAATTTACAGCTGTGACTTTTGTGTTAAAGTATATCTTCTGTGGTGTGCATGACTAATGGTGAATAACTGGCCTTTGATGCATTGTTTTTCCCATATGAAACCATCTAGAATTGCTCTGCTAACTTTTCAAAGCTTTTTTTTATTATTTCACCAGCAGATCAACAGAGCCTTTGGGAGGTGTACTTCACTCAGGAGAACTCTGTCAGGGGCCTTCGTCATCATGAGAAAACTCCTGTCTGACATTTCAAGGAGGCTGCAAGGCAAGCTCTCCCACAAGATTAGAACTTCAGACTACTGAATGCTACTGCATAAATCAAACCAAATCAAATCGCATGAAAATCTATACACTTTCATGTGGTATATAACCACTAAAATGTTGCCACAAAGAACAGTAATCTACAGTTAGCAGTACATGCAAAAAATGCAGTTTTTTGTATATTTATATATAGTATATTTAATAGTATAAGTATATTTAGTAGTAGAAAAGTATATTTAATAACATCTTGCGCATGCTAAATTTCAACAGACATATTTCTTTTCCAGAAAGCAAAGAAGGATTAAGACATAATGATTATTTTGTGCAATTACCTTAAGGTTAGTAAGGTGCTAATTATGCATTTAACATGTACCTGGTCAGTAGACTAGGTGAAATAAGATACTGAACATGCACATTCAAGGGCAGGAATGTACTTGCACTTAATAAAGAACGAATTTTGAATTGAGATTCATCACCTGCTGAGGCGCTTCTCCCGGACCTACGCAGACAAGAAAATTTTGCATATAGTGATTGAAGTTCTGGCTGGACGAACACAACACAATGCTAATTCAGTCATGCAAGTGATTGCCTTCTCGCTCTTGCCGACGAGACTGTGCAACCGCACACAATGATTGGTCAGCTTGGCGGCATTAGGTCCGAGAAAATACGACCATCATTCGCATTTGAATATCTTAATTACTCAATGGTGTTCTAAAACAGATCCCATTTCAGAATACGGCATAATTTTAAAACACTTGCGAATTTAATAACTATTCCCAAGGTTGTAAAAAAATTAGGAATACTGCCTATCAAAGTAAATGACTGACAGTAAAGGATGCACTGCATTTAGCGTTCCTTTTGGACATATGTGGACTTTGCAGTAATAGCACAGCAGAAAACACAGTTTGTCTTGGTTCCATGAATTCAGTTCATCATAAAACCGGTGGAAATTCATGTTGGGGACATGGCTGCTGAGGTGCGTGACTGAGCTTTGGGTTAGAATGGACCCAACTCCCCCCCCCTTTCTGGTTTTCCCCAAAATATATTATAAAAATTTACAGGAAAGGCAAATGCCCACAGTATAAGCAGGTATGCAGGGTACATGCAACGGGTGCTATCATGAGGTGTATTTGATAAAGAGTCAGAGATAGTTTGGTAATATTTTTACTTTTAAAACATTTTAGGTTTCTACTTGTCAAAATAGCAGCCTGTTTTGTCTGCCGTTCTGCATTCTATTTTGTGTCTATTGATTATTTTCAGCTGTGACTCATTGCGATTCCTGTTTTATTTAAATGTTTGCCTTAGTTTGGGGTTTGGACATTTTTTACAAGGCTGTATGACAACTGTGTGTCTGCGTCGTCCTTCATTCATGTTTTTCGGTCTTTCACCGTCTCAGTTTTGATTTGATAGCCTTTTTCCTACTTGATATTTGGATCTGTTTTTCCAACATATTTTTATGAGAACACAACAGTGCTCTGTTTGTGATAACAGGTAGTTGAAAGTGTACTTTTCTTGAGATAAAATCAGTTAAATGTGTAAGACAACTAAAAGCACGTGTCCTGGGATGAATTATAACTCGTTGTCAACATGTAGCTTCTTGCATCTGTGAAAACTGAGTGCACTCTGCAGTGCTGAAATTTTAATTTTTTGCTCTATTCACAATTATGTGAATTGTTAGTACAAAACACCTTTGCATCACACTAACGTGAAACAAAAAGCACAAGTCATAAAAAATCCAGAAATATTGGCTTGTGACAGCTGTACACAGGGACATGATATTAGATGACACTGCAGACAAGCACTGGCATGCTTGTTCAGTTCTTATACTTCAAATAGGAAAATGACTCTGCATTGTGATGGCCAGATATGAGAAACACTCTTCAGCACCGTTGAGATCTGTAGATTATACAAAGCCAAAATGAGATGGTCCTTTGCTTTCAAAGCCACTGAAGTGGATTTTCATCAGATCAGGCAACATATCTGTCTGCATTGTAATGCAGTTCCACAGCTGGTGCCTTCAATAAGTGTGTTTGTGTGAGCTGTGCTTTGTTGGGGGTGTGTATGCTCTTTTGCAGATCCGTGACAAACAGCTGAATCACCGCTCTGAGTAAAAACCACAAGTGTTGATTTGTTGGTTTTGGCTTGGAACTAAACTTTTGTTCTTCGGTAAGGAGTTTTATGATCACCAGTTTACACAGGTTTAGCTCATCAAGACACAGCAAACATCTGGTGTGGACCTCATGGTGCTATTGTGTCCAGTGTTTTGGCCTAGGGGCTAGGATTTAGGACCACACATCCACATTAAAGATGTTT
Source organism: Chitala chitala (assembly GCA_025773905.1). Lineage (NCBI taxonomy): Eukaryota > Metazoa > Chordata > Actinopteri > Osteoglossiformes > Notopteridae > Chitala > Chitala chitala. The sequence goes on along the minus strand of JABJVR010013675.1, from coordinate 19,700 downwards.
GAGGCACTCATAACTGAAATGATAACAGAATATTTTTCTCAACAATGTTTTATGGCACCTTTATACCTCCAGCACAGAGGTTTTGTTAGTGAGTCTGAAAATTTGTTCAGGCTTGCAACGTGAAAGAAAAATAGTGAATGAACTGAAGCAGAAGAAAGGTTGCTTCTGAATAACGGCCAACATCATGCTTTGCTCGGCTGCTGAATGACGCACTCACAAACGTACTATTTTGTCTCCCCGTTTTCCGCATCCGTCTCTGGTGCTGATTCCGGAGAACCTGCGTGCTGCCGTGCGTCGGCTGGCTAGCTGGGCTCTGTCCTGTGACTTGAAGGGGGACCATGACCTTCCCACTGCTCAAATACTGGAAAGGGGCTCTGTGAGCAGCAGCTCTGCACCTGTGCATGGTGCATGCCGGCATGGCCAGCACCTGCGATGGGCAACCGCACCCCACTGTCTCTGTCTGTTGCAATGGCGCAGTTCCAGCACAGGAGTCCTCGCTTCCCTTTGGGTACCTGCCTTTTGTCTACAGTACTCTCCACTTCAGGACATAATGGTCATTGCTATGTTTGAGCTGGTTGTCACTGGAGCCAGTGCATTGTGGGTGAAACAATGCTGAGAGCTTAATGAAAGGTCTCATGCATAAAACGGGATGGAAAGGGCTAAAAGCAAGAAAGAGAGGGGGAAATAAAGCAACAAAGAGGCCGTCACGGAAAGAAAGAGCAGGTTCTGTAATGCGCGGACACTGCACTGCATAGTGCGTCAGTCCTCACATGTTTAGCTGCTCTGGTGCCTTCCTGCCCCTCCGGTTTGCCCCAGACCTGCAGGCTGAGGCTGACTCCCAAATTAAAGCGTATCAGTTCAGAAGTGAGAGGATATTGGTATGCAGCAGGAAGCTGCTGGCCTGCACAAAGGCAGATTCCCCAGGCCGCAGTGATTATTTACTGCACAAACAGCACACGTGCTGCCATTCCCTCAGTACCGACAGAGCTGCTCCGTAAATGACGTTTGCAGCTGTTCTCACGCACATAAACTCATGCGTGCACACACATACACACACATATCTTTAACATCAGTGTTTTTTAAATTTTATTTAAACTACACAAAAACTGGAATATTGTGCATATGGTGCACAGATAGTCTGAAGAAAAGAAAGAAATCACCACTATTATCAGGTTGGCTTTCGACAACAATTCTGTGACAAGAAAAAACGTGATGCATGTCTCAGCTTGGGTTAAAACACAGCAGACAAACAGGTAGATGGAATGTTGATGTGTGTGATTCTTTTGGATGGCAAAGGCAGGACAGGGACAGAAGCAGCACTGGAAGTTTCTGAGTTGTACCTGCCCTCTTCTGGAAAACAAGGGAATGACCTTTTGCTGTTTTGATACAATTTAACGGACTGTCGAATGGGTTTACAAATGAATTCTTATACAAACTGAAAATGAAGAAGGAAGATTAGCTCGAAGTATAATGCTAAATTATTTTTATTGATTATACAGAATTTTATAAAAATACAGAAGTTAAAAAAATTCAACATGCTCAATAAAATGTCCAGGTGAATAAGTGGATACTATAAAACATGCAAGGTCCCTCATCCCTTTACACTGCAACCTGGACAAATAGTCTTAATGTCCACAATAGAAGGTAAACCGTGAGGGAACTGAGGTAAGTGGCAGTATTTTGCTTTTTGGGTTTTTTGTGTCTCCCTCCTATTGATTAATTCATCCGTTTTTAAAAGGTGCTGTTCCAGAAATTTGGAAGTCCTCCAAACACCTGGAACACCTCGACCTCATTGCCATAGACTCACCATAAACTGGGTCACTGATCATTGATGTCAGAACCAAATTCTGTGGAAAGGGTTTAGGGTTTAAAATTAAAGTTATCTAGAAAATACTGTAATTACACTTTGTCAATACAACCTATTTTGTTTTCTTCTCTGTTCAAGGCCTTGTGTAACATACCTTCAGTTTAGGATCTGTTTTTGTTATCTTTTGTTTTGTTATCTGAAAGTGATCCAGTCATACATCAGCTTCTTTGTGATGGAACTAGGTAGTCCAGCAATAGTGGAATTGTTAGAACTTTATTACTGACATTTATTTAGTGGTCATTTCAGTCCAAACCAAATAATACACCACAGGACCTTTTTGGATTGGCACATATTGTCAAAAACAATTTTGTTGTCATGTGTGGCGAGAGAGAGAGCGAGAGAGAGAGAGAGAGAGAGAATTGATAGTGTTGTTTTCATCGGGTGTTAGGTGTTCTAAGGTTACCACAAAATATAATGGGTTTATGAAGCCTGAGAGATAGGATGGACTTGTTCTAACATTTGTGTAGTAGGGTGAAGGTCTTTCACAAGATAAGAGATTCAGACAGTTCCCAACAAAGAGAAAGAGAATGGAAGAAAACTGTTAACATATTTGAGACTATGACATTTGGTAACACTGAAGACAGGCGCAATAATCCAAGAGCAATATTGGCTATGACATGGAGCAGCCACTGAGTCGATAGGGTCTTGAGGTGTGGACAGATCATTCAGGGGTTGAGATGCAGTCTGTGAACCTGGGTTTCAGATACAGTCTACGGTTTTGATTAGCGTCCCAGTCATTCCTCCTAAAACCTCCAGGGTAATGAGGTGTGTACAGTGGAATGGGATACAGGCCATGGTGTGAGCAGTCTCCTTGACATTTCAGCGATCAAAACCATGCTGTTGACATGAATTTGAGCACAAGAACGCCCTGAAGGAGGCAGCAAAGAAGCAGGAAAGAGGAAAAACTCTATTGTGGAATACTGTGAGAAAAAGAGCTTTTCTTTTGCCATGTAACACATCTTTCATTGTCATGTAACCTGGAGAACGTATTGCAGTAAAGCCATTACCTGACATCCTGAAGTTAATTTCTGGCACTCTCATCTTATAACCTGTCAAAATCTCTGGATAATAAATAGAAACTCTGTAGTCAGATACCGTCTTATGGGGCACGTTTATTTTTTTAATCAGTGTTATTGTTTGTTGAGTTGCACAGAGAATATTAGGTTCATCACCTACATCAGAGGATGTGCTTTATATTTTAGTATAGACAGCTATCACTGAGCCAACAATACCTGAAACACAGATATTTCACTCTACCTCGTGGTAACTGTCAGTCTGCTGTCAACTGTCAGTGTATCACATGTAATCTGACATCAAGTGGATTAATTACATATATTGCATAACATTTCGGCATTTCTTACATTGGCTGACACCACATTCAGTGCGTACACTGCCTTGTATCCTCTGTTACCTTTTATAAGCTCCTGGTGTGTTGCAGCACTGAATGGGACAAACAATTTGACAAATTAATTAATTGAATGAATGAATTTACTTTTATTATAATCAAATCTGACCCCATTTATTTTAACATCAGATTTAGTGATGTTAACCTGTTTAAAATGTGTTTTAAGGATTAAAATTTTTTCTTTTTTTTTTTTTTGCAATTAGACCAACACTTTGTTTAGAACGCCATCTGCTGTTTAATTTATGTTACATACAGTATTAATATGAAACGATGTAGCAAGCAATAGCAAGATCTTAATCAGGACAGTGTTCTGAAAACTGTTGCAGAATTATATATTATGTAGTACATTAAATTAATAAAAAAAAATCAAAGAAAAGAAATGTATAATGTTCATGATTGTTATTTTTTTCCATCGTTAAAAAGCCCACTAAATCGGACATGCACTGTAATAAACGCAAATGTTACGCTTAGACGTTTTAAAAAAATTACAGCAGTAGTTTAGTTAGTGTTCTGAAGAATTCTCCACGATGAATATGTCTCTGCCAGTCCAATTAACTTTATGGCCATCATACTTCATGTGTGAGAGCTCCATTATCAAGGCGAGTTACTGCAAAAAAAGACAGCTCAGGCGATTATGACAGCCACGGAGAGACACGACATGTGACACAGGGGAGGTGATTACGGTGATTTAAAATTTCTGAACGTGCCACCCAAGTATAAGTGTAAGCAGGACGGTCATGTACAACCAGCAGGCCAAGGAGATGGCCAGGACCTACAGTGGAGTGCTGGGGATCAGGGTAACTCTTACTGAGGACCTGCCCTCAGCTGAGATCCCTGGATGTCCTCCACCTGCTGACCAATGACGCTTTCCAGCTCACCCTGCATTGACACAGTCTGGTTTGACAAATAGGTGAATAGGCGATCCAAGCAGCTGCCAGGCATGTGTGAACACCTGCCACCAGCTCTGATGTCAGGTCAGCTAATGTCCCCCCAGTGAAGTCCTTCCTTACATAACTTATCAAAGCCCTTGAGTGCTGAAATTGTGTGGATGTGACATGTTCCTTTAAGGTCATCAGCTCACTCGCTATGATGTGTAACAATGTTGTGTCAGTTACATGCCATATATAAGTGTACCAACTCTCTACACACAGACCGGAATGGATGAAAAAGAGCCATCATTGTACTGTTTGTCCTTTTCATTCTTCCTATAGCAGGTGACATTTAATAACAGCTCATGTCAGTCTTCATCCTACCTATCTCACCTCCTCTCTCTCAGTCGCTCTCATGGTGCAGCATCACCGATTCACTCACTCCACTAAATATGAAACCATAAGATGCAGCATCATTTATTAAATATATTGCATATACTAAACGTACACTATCATGGAATTTTTGATTTGCTAATATATTTTTAATAAGTCTGGGGCTATATGACAAGATTTGAAGTAATCTTAACAAAAATCACAACAAGTATGTAATGGGTTTCAGAAAGAATAGCTACTGTACAGGAGCTATAAATCGAACAGGATACATTATCAGCAGAACATTATGCAGGATTACATGAATAGCTGAGTGGCTATATAAAACAATTACAATGTGTACACTGGGCTCATATGTCAGAATTCTTACAAAGGACTGTAGATCCCACAGAGATGCTTCTGACTCGCTGATGAATTAGTGTGTCTTGTTTGGGAAACTTCTGTGCGTGATGGTCAGGGCTGCCATGGGTTCAAAGTGTCGCCTGTACTGTGCCAGGACGTGACTGTGGAAGCTTTCATCTTACAGACAAGAGAAAGGGTCCTGGGGTGGAATTCCCTACCAGAGGGACAAAAATTTGAAGGGTGAGGAGGAAGGCAAAAATGTCTGGCATTGCACTCATTACAGAAAGGTGAATCATGGTTTTTTTTTTTTTTGGTCGGGGGGAAGAGTTATGTTTTGTGTTTGTGCACTTTCATGTCCTCTTCTTGCGCCCAAGTCTGCCCTCCATGTTTATTTTTGTAAAGCTGTCATTAGTATTCTTAAAATTCCTTTTCATCTCTGTGTCATGGGGCTTCTGTGGGTTACAAATCCCTTTTCAACAGCACACTTCCTGAAACCAATGACAATTTCACGTTTAACTTTAAGCGACCTTAAATAAGTAATAGAAGATGCTTTCACTTGAATCTAATAAAAGGAAAAAAAAGTATAAGAACAATGGAAATTTCAAAGTGAAAATTTAAAGTCCATATATTATTTATTTCAGTCTAAGGTACAGTTGAAAAGAGGGCTATATTTATTTTTATATTAATGAAAACATACTAATAACTGTTATTGTACCTTTGGCATTAACAAGTGAAAAAGAGTACATTACTCACAATCGGTAAAATGTAGCATATTACTTAACTAGTGTTCTGTAATAATATCACATAGCAGGCTTTGAAAGGTCCAAGCAGCGTGCCATTTTATGTTTTAACTTGCTTAGGGCTGATTGCTCTATTACATTCCGTTGCGTTAACTGGCTGAAACCAGTCTGACTCTGCACATTGTCCCTCCGTGTCCTGCCTCTCCCATGACTGCTTTTGTTCCCCATGACCCTCCTCGGTAGCTCACGGTTGTTACGCTCACACACGAGTGCCTTTAACGAATGCATTTAAGGTCCTTTACGCACGCGTGAAGGACAAGGGACATTCAGAGCTGAGCTCAACGTGACTTTAAAGTACAGAAGTGGTTTATGGGGTGATTTCACACTGCCTTTGCGGTCTCAGCACGGTAGAATTTCACATTACATTTTTAAAAATTGCTCCAAAGACAGTTTAAAATGGATTTAAATTGCGTACGGATAACAGTTTTACATTTTACTAATTTATTCTCCTGAATATGGATTCGACTCCTCGCTGTATGAATGCAGTTAAATATTAAAGTAACACCATGGATCAATTTTGGGGAAGAATTTATGAAAAGTGTATATTCAAGTATTATTCAGCAGGCGATAATGTCCTGCCTTGTTGCTAAACGATGAACAGATGTCAAGTGTACGTTTGAGGAACTTATGTTTCATTGGTTTACAGAAGCAAGTTTGAAATTTTCAGTCTGTACATTTTTCAGAATTGGTTAAACTTGAAATTGCTGGGACTATAAATTACAAGAATTGCAGTAATCACTATTTTTTCCTTCCAATTCTCTTAGTTTTTTTCCCCCTCTGTCTCCTTCCCAACTATAATACATTACACCACATTCTTTCTTAATGTCGCCCAAAAGAAAAAAAAATACTATTCTATAAAGAATAGAATACTATAAAGAATAACATTACTTTTGCTTTTGAGTGGATTTTTACTCCACGAACAATATTTTTCACTGTACATTTTTTACTTCTGGCTATTTTCGATTGTCAAATAGTGTTTGCCCTCGCACATTTTGCAGAATCATTCATTTATTGCTATTGTAAAGGACGCCCACTTCCCACGCTGTATTGTTGTTTTACACTATACACGTGCTTTTGGCTGTGTAAGTATTATATTATTTAGTGGTGAAATCCACTGTGGTGGAAGATATTTGTGCCCCATTAATACTGAATGACCCTAACGTGTGCTGTTAGTCTTCATCTTGATTATTGCTAAACACTACGCTGGGGGTTTCTTTGCACTTGAAATTGACCACCTTAGAGAGAAGTCGTCGCGAGCCGACAGAGTGGATTCCGTTCATTCGCGCGAGGAGCACACCGGCGGCGACAGACAAGGGCTCCTTAGCGGCCGTTAAGCATGCAGCTGCTACGCAAACAATTGCGACAGCAATCGTTTTGTATATACCTCGTCAAAAAGAAGAAAGCAGGGGACTTAAAGGGGAAAAATACCTCAATTATTTTATTGTCTTGGGCGCAATAAACACAAACGTTCTTTTCTATGGTGAAATATCAGTTAAATTCCCCTTGGGGGGGGACTAATAAGGACAGCCACCAGATTTATTAAATGAATTTGTGTTCATGCATTTTTCATGAATTAATTAATGAGTTATTTAATGATGAAATGATCGTAAAGAAGAAATAATGTTCTCTGCTAAGTGTAAAATGGTAGAGTCTAGAAAAGTGGGGACTAAGGAAACTGAGTAATGGGTGCTGAGGGACACTGAAATAAAAGAGGCTGCTGATACCCTCAATAACATCCTCAGGGTCACGCCCCATGCTAAGGATACAAGGCTAGAGCTTCTGTGTGCTGAACTGGCACACTCCACAGGGGAAGGAGTATTTCAGGCTCAGCTCCCCAGGGTGTGGCAATGCAAGTCCAGAGCTGGCTCACACTAGTGGCCATGGAGTCAGAGAAGGGGAATCATCTCTGCTGGCCACAAGTTCCCGCTGCAGCGGTCTGGCTGCTGAGCATCTACATGATAGCAGATGGAGGCCAAGGTGTCCCTGGTGTCTGGGCAAAGTGGAGCGGAGGCTGATTTGAAAGGAGAGACATCTTTCACACGCCTCCATGTGCTCTGGGAAAGAAAAGGGAAAAAAATCAGGGCCTGGCATTCAGATTCAGATGGTTCCTTTCTGACTTTATACAAAAGTGGCAACACAGTTGTGGCTTCCTAGGGTTTTGTTCCACTGAAATTTCCATGTACATTTCTAGTGACATTTCACTACAAAATGTTCAAGGGACAGAGATGGTGTTATCTAGGAAAAGGTCCATCTGGCCCGCCCTTCTGAGCTCCTTGTCATGTTTGGAATGTTTAAGTGACACTGGGAAATATAGGTCAGCCTTTTTCATCGGGGCCACTTGCAGGCAACAAAAAGAAGCAGCGAGGACCTAGCAAGAAGACACCGGAAGTGCGATCAAAATTTATTTGGTCAGAGGAAGTGTGTGTTTCTGTAGCCAGCTTGCTGTGATCAACCGCTGTGCAAATGAAGCGATTCCTCAGTCTGGCGGCCTCGTCACCCACGGCGATAACTCAAGGACGGCTTGCGCCCCACCTGAAGCGAGAGGAGAGCAGGAGTTTCGGGGCAACGCCTGGCTTCTGACCCGGTTTTAATGAGCCGCACCTGGCCCTCATGCATAATAGAGGATGGGTATTTTATATTAATTTGGTGGCTGCTGTACATTCCAGGCTGGTATTTAACGGTTCTAGAAACCCGTTGACCAGCTGAATAATGCAGCCTGGAAAGAGAGAGCTCCTATGCCTCTCAGACCAGTACCTAAAACAGTGTTCTGACAACACCCTCAGGGGCCATGTCCAGCCCAATTTGAAACATGAATATTAACATCCAGAGTGTTACAGAGCTGTGACGCTTAGCTGGTTGCTATTGTTTTACTGTATTGTATTGCTGTTTTTTTTTCTTTGCTGCTGACACTTCAATATCAATGTGTTTGGAGCAGTGGGACCTTCAGCCCGCACAGCTCAGAGCAGCTGTCATCGGGGAGCACCTGCAGCGGATTTGCCCTCAGCAGGAAGATAACTAGATGTGCTTTAGTCAAGCTCCAGCATTGCACAGATCATCGGAGCAACCAAGAGAGGGTGCATTGCAAGGGAACCATGTTTAAAAACACTGGTAGTGTAATGGATATTGACAATTCATTCATATTGTCTATTTTTTTTCCAGGGGTATTTCATCCACTATGAGCACCAGGGTGCTACCCCACCAAGTCTAACAAGCAGAAACAATAAGAAAAATAACATTCTGAAAGAATATGTTGTATTTCCACTGTTCTACTAAAAAATATATTTTACTGCATTAAGAAGAATTTTGCCAACTGGACTTGGTTTAAAAAATAATTTTAAAATATCTAGTAAAGTTAGAATGGATGTCTAAAATAAATCAGTACCATGAGCATTTGCTCAGGATTGTTTTGTGACAAGTTTAGTTATGACACTCCTGTGACGAGTTTCCGAAGATCATCCAATTATCCGAGCATACAATTTTCCGTTCAGCCAATCAGTACGAACAGGTGTACTGCTAGTCAGTGATTGGTTGTCTGTAACAACATCTATGCGTGCAGGAAACTTGTTTATAAAATAAAAAGGGTTTATATTTAGAGTATTTATGTTTCAATAACATTATCATGTGGTACAGAGGTTTATTGTTGCATATACACAAGGTATACCCTGTATTCCCACTTCTAAATAAGTGGATTTACTCTATTCCCAACATTTAGTCATTTGTGCATGATAATGTCATTATAATCTCTAATTTTTAATCAGTGTAATGTTATTTGTATTTACTTACCATTTGTTTGTTGACAAATATTTTTTAGCATAATAATAAATTAAATGAAATGCCTAATTAAAATTGATATCACTGACATTTTTATTACAGACGCCACACTACTTTCGAATATCCGACATGCGAACATTCAACAAAGGCTGCTGTAAATTCAAATTTTGTTTAGAGAAAGGAACCGGGAACCACAGCTAAAAAAAAAAAAAATACGTCCCGTCATGTACAGCGTTTGGCCGCTACATACGCCGGACAGCACATACACATATGCCACAGTGCTCTAAGATTTATCGTGATTTATCGTGAATTATCCAGTGCATTGCGTATCCATCATGGTTAGTGAAAAGCGTCAAGCTAGTGATGTTAGTGGTAGTGCTAAAAAGCAACAAGCCATCTCAACGGAAACACAGGTGGCAGTTTTGAGGGAAAAATAAACGCAGGAGGCGAATGTTTTGTCAACCCACCCATAAACCAGGACTTTAATGCTTAGGTCAACAGCAAGGAAAATAGAGCACCTGGCACGTAGCCCATACGGAATAAACTGTCGCCTTCCTAAAAGGGGCAGTCGGTTTGGTGAGTTCGGTTTCATGATAACTTCTACAATTATATAATAATAATATAATTATTATTGGTATTATTACTGCAATTCGTTTAAATAATGTATGCTTTTTTTTAGGATAAGACAACAAACGTTTTATGTTTTAATACAACTTTATTATATAACTAACACGCTGTAGGAATGCTTGGACGTGTAAAGTGTTCATACAAATTACGAACTTAAGAACAATTCACCTTACGAATGGCCTCTCAGAACGCACCTCGTTTGTAAGTTGGGGAGTCTCTACTTGTTTTTTCATAGTTAGGCCTATGAAACAATGGTGATTTATTTTATCTATCTGACCCCTCTTACGTTCAGACAGTTTTAAGCCTTCTTATATATATATATATATATATATGTTGTCCTCTATATTTAAATTACTTCGCTGCATTTAACTCATCCCCTGAGGTGAACAGTGAGCAGCAACATACAACACCTGGGGAGCTAACATTTGAATGTCTTGCTCAAAGACATGCCTGGCTGGGCTGGTATTTGAAGTAGGAGACCTCCCCATCCCAGCCTGATGTTCTACCCATTGAGCCACCAGGCCACTGTAAATGAATTAATAATTACATTCCTCTACATATACAGTAACTTTTTCACAGAATATTTTCACTGAAGAATGAAGCTCTGGACAAATAAACCAATAAACCGGGCACGTGAATGGACTTTAAAATGTTGTTAATGTTATAAAAGTGAATGCATACATATTTAAAGCCGTTAAAATTAGAAACAAAGGTCAAGAAAGCTCAAATTCCAGCCAGAAGCCAACCATCCACATGTAACCTTAATTCAGCCCTAAATTACAGCATGCAGTAATTGTGAGCTGTCAAACATAAAAGCAAAGTTTGCAATTTAAGTGTTTGCCTCCAGTCAAACCACTGAACATCTCTGCATGTCCTCTAATAGTGAAGGGGGACTCACAGTAAACTGAGGCTATTGTGAGCTAATGTGTTTGCACAATATGTTCCTGTCTGGTACAGGTTGTACATTTAACCAACAGCATTGCCAGCTGTCTGCAACAAGGTTCGGAAAAGGTTTAGACCAGTGTTTTGTGGGCTATGAAATCAGAGCAGTGTTCTGTGTCCTACAGATTCTGAAATCAGCTAAGAGAACAGTGTTCTGTGTCCTGCAGATTCTGAAATCAGCTAAGAGAACAGTGTTCTG
>JABJVR010013664.1:0-43051 GCA_025773905.1 Chitala chitala | reverse complement strand
ACACACACACACACACACACACACACACACACACACACACACACACACACACACACACACACACACACACACAAAGTTACTGTCACTGCCTAGCTTTAAAAATAGCTTTAAAAATTAAACAGCTAACTGAACTAAAGTTCAAAGCTTATGGTATAAAAAATATTCTATATTATAATTTAATATTAATTTGGATAGATTAAAAGAACTGCCTTTTAATTAGCTAAATCCTATCAGTGTAATGTAATCAAAAATGATCAGGGACTGTAATTTATCTGCTTAATTACCAGGGACTGAGATGGAACTAGCAAATAATTATCAATTCTGCTCATACTTTAACATAATTTTCAAGTACAAGTTATCTTATCATGCAGGTATGTATAATGATCCACTCTCTTCGACAAAATATCTGGGAATGAGAGCGAGGGTTTCTGGTGGCAAAGTCAGGCTCACCCTACTGAAGTCCTCCTGGCTGAAGTCCTTGTCCTTCTGCATGATCTCCTGCAGGCAGGCCTTGACGCGGTGCTGGCAGCTTGTCAGCGAGTCGCTGTCACTGTCCAGTAGCCCATTCATATTGGCACTCTTCACCATCTGCACCAGTATGGGTGCGAGTTCACCTTCCAAGGCTAACAGGCCCTGGGAAACATATATTGCATGTAAAAATGCATTTGCACAAACATTAATCATATATTAATAGTGTATGCAATTGCTTTAGTACAGATGTCATCTGCTTATTCTTGACTCTGCTTAAATGTGCTGTCTATATAACTATTTAAGTAAGTATGGGAGCCTGACTGCAAACACCCCAACGTGTGTACATGTGCATGTGTCAGTGCAAGCCGTATACAGGCACAGTGAAATGCTGTTTTAGGCAGGGCAGCACAATTGCTCAGTGGGTAGCAGTGTTGCTGCACACTCCCAGGGCTTTGGGTTCAAACCTGGCCCTCGTGTATATGGACCTTACATTGTTTCCTCAATGTTCTCCAGTTTCCTCCCCTAGTCCAAAGACATGTTGGTTAGATGGACTGGCTCACCCAAATTGCCGTGTGTGTGTGTGTGTGTGTGTGTGAGCGCGCGCGTGCGTGCGTGCGTGCAAGTGCATGCCCTGCAATGAGTTCTTCCCTATCCAGGGTATCCTCTGCCTTGGGCCCTAGGTTGCCTGGGATATGTTGTGTCCTACAATAACTGGTCTAACCTTCGCAAAAGCTGCTGCAGTCATCTGGACTCTGCCTTCATCAGAAGCATAGATCCTAAGGTCATGGCGGTAGGTGCTGTGCAGGCGGAGAAGGCCACATCCAGGGAAGCCAGCGTAGTCACCTAGGGTGAGACAGCAAGCCATTATAGAGAGACAGACAGCAAGCATAGCCTCCTAAAGTGAGAAGGCAAGCCATTATAAAGATAGACAGACAGCGTATTCAGCAAGACTCCCGCTTGCAGTATGAAAACAGCAGTCAAACACAGTGAACTACAAGTGAATCTGTAGAGCAGGAGAGAAAGTACATGAGTCCCACATTTGCAACACTAACCTGCAAATTAAAGACACCAGCTCCATGAGCCGGTTTATATGGTGGCATTTAAAGCTTTGTAAATTACACACACCATCATAACAATTGGCATCTTACCAAAATATAAAAGAACTACAAATAAGATGTAATTAAAATAAGAAAAATGACATAATATATCCATAGACACACTGAGAAACATACACTTCAGCAATTAATAAATACCTATAGTCAACATGTTTTATATTAGAAGACTGCAATAAGCACTGAGGAGTTGAGTTGTCAGAAATTTCTGGACAGCAAAATAATCCAGTAAAACTGAGTCCACCGTCAAAGCTGGACCCTTTGTGTTTCATCATTACCTCCACTCAATCTTTACTTCTATGGCTGCACTGCTACATTTCAGTGAGGGACCAGCACCTTTGTTATTATGGCCAGCCCCTCCAATGATCGCCAACTGAAGGCTTAAAGCCAGCAAACATGAGCATATTTAATAAATTTGTAGCTGCTTATTGGCAGAGAAGACTGTGGAAACCACAGACAGGATAGCTGGAGACAGAGTTGATGAGTATCTGATCACAGCCGACCTAAAATGGGAGCTGTGAGGGGCTTCGGTTATCTGAGCTCATCACAGTGTTCCAAGACAAGAGAAATCCCAACTACCAGCTGAGATTACTGATATCTGATAAGGGCTGTTGGCTGATAGATGCAGGGAAAGCACAGATGACCAAAAGTGAACACTGCAAAAAAGCAGACTTTGCAATCATCTATGAAAAGAGATTCAGTCGCAAACGAAACGTCACGACTGATCAATGTTACCATGGGAAGACAACTCCTCTCTGGGACAGAATACTAACAGTCCGTGTCTTCTCACTAGGCCACATCCAGGAAAGCTATGGCAGAACATTTTTAAGGAAACACATACTTCGTGATAGAAATCAGCATTGTTTTAGTAAATGATAATCAGAGTTAATCAAAGCACAGCAAAAACCGAATTGCATACACGCATGCTCAAAAACATGCTTAGTTTTAAAACAGCCCATCACAACAATGTTGAGTCTTATGTCTGTTGTTTATACCACAATTTGGAGTCGTGTTTGCTTCACTCTGCTATTAAAATATTTTTTACACAATACGTGGTCATATGCATAACTGTTTCACAACGCTGTATCTCTTACTGGATTCGTATTGCTGCTCATGGCATTGTGATGGTCCATAGCAACCAGCAGCCATGGAACTCCTGTGCCTTGCATGGCAGGCACCTAGTCTCGCTGCAGTACCAGCTGTCTGGCCTCTAAGTAAACTGACAGAAATGTGTGTCATTAGCTAGAACTAAGAAACTGCGTACATTTTACCCTTTCTGCTCCTCCAGCTCACAAGCAGTGGTGTAATGTAACCAAGTAACAGGACTTCGTTTTAGTACTTAGGAATTTTTGGGCAGTATCCATACTTTATTTGAGTTTTAAAATTTCTGTCGACTTTTATTTCTCTACTTTTCTTGAATAAAATACATACTTTTACTCCGATACATTTCCCACTTGGCATTTTCATTACTTACTACAAAAAAAAAAGAATATTATATGAAATTTTTGGTTTTGAGTCTGTGAGATCAGAATAACAAGCTCAGGTAGGTCCAAAGAGCAGCAGAGAGAAGCAGCAGCAGCACCTTGTTGTTCATTTCAGTTCTATTATAGTTTATTAAGCTTTAAAGGCCTAATTTTTACAGTGCTGTGAAAGCTATATATAAATTTAAATTTTAGGTGGTGCAATACTTATATTCTTTTCCAAATTATTACTACAAAATAAAAATTTGGAATTCTTCAAATTCTGACAGTTTTTTAATGAGATACTTCTTTAGGTACTTAAGTACATTTATTAATAAGTACATTAACTACTTCTGATACTTAAGTACAATTAATAACAGATGCTTTCATATTTTCACTTAAGTAATATTACAATGGGTGACTGACATTTAATTTTATTTATTATTATTATTATTATTATTATTATTATTATAAGTAATAGTAAAACATCTGAGCTTCTACTTAAGTGCAGCTGTCAGGTACTTTATACACCAATATCAGAACTTCTGTGTAAAAATTCTGTAATAGCAGGCTGCATACAGGCTGCATTCCTGCTAATAAAAATGTACAGTATTAAAAAATAAAAAATTTAAACATAAGCTTTCTTGGTTTTAAAACAGGGATCTTCAATTACAGTCCTGGAGGGCAGTGATGGGTGCAGATTTTACTTACTTTTAACCAATTTATTCATTTTAATTTGACAACTATCTTAATTAAATACCAATTACATTGATGCAAATGATCAAATTGAATGACAAAAACCATCTGTCTGCGCTCAGTCATCTCAGTTCCTTGAAACAAAATAAAGGTTACAAAGAAGAAAGTTAAGTGTGCTTTAACATCTCTAAGAAAAAGTATAAATCATACATTAATTAACTGCAGAATTAAAATAGAAAATGTAATTGTAATAATTAATGAATAGCAGAAACAGGTGCCAATGAGAAATGCTTAATCAGGAGCAGTGACTTACATGATTATCAAGAAGAAACGGATTAAAAGATCAAAAACATACTGAAAATATAATTATTATGTCAACCCAGAAATTATCAAGTCAATAATGTTTAACTGTGATGAATTTGCAATTAAAAGATGAAACTGGCTGAAATAAAAACCTGCATCTACTGCAGCGATCCAAGAGAGGAATGTTTGAAAATCACAGTTTTAGAGTATTGAACCATTTTCCTTCAAAAGACACGAACACCAAAATTCTGTGTTTAAACGTATTCTGGGACGAAATGGTTCGTCTCACCTTGGGGATAGGGGATGTTAGGCATGTTAGGAGCAAAGCCACACATGGCCTTAATGTGGGGAGAGATATTGGTGGTTTGGGCACCACAATCCCTGCTTACCACAGTCAATAGGGGACTCGCAACCCAGGGACCTGTGGCTACCATCTGGTTATAGAGGTGAAAATGCAGAATTTTAATTAGAAAAAATCCTGCCCTTTGCATTGTTACCTTTATAAATTTAAACTCCCACTTAGCAGAAAGTTGTCAAATAAAACTGAACTCATTAGGACCTGATCTTTCTGTCACTAAGAATTACTAGAAGTACTAAGAATTATTAATTAGTATTAATAACATTACGGAGTCCATTAAAAACAAAAAAAAAAAACAATAACTTGCGATCAGAGAAAAGTCACTGTCAATCTATTTCATAGTTATACTGTTTTTATCACTTTTTAAAAATTGTAAACGAACCAATAATATACTTTGATAATAACATGTATGCAGTATATACTACATATATTTCTACTTAATATTTCATAAATCATGAAATTATTTTTAAAACAATTAATTAGTATGTTTTCAGCATATTCATGAGACTGGTAATGGTTGAATAAGAGAATCATTTACATACTGAGCCATGTGAAACAAAAAAACTAAACAACAACAACAACAACAACAACAGAGGTGGAACAGTGAGGGGCACAGGTGGGTAAAGTATCACAAGACATTGTGCCTAATCCAGAGCATGGTTACTGCTGCTATGGGGACAGCACACACCCACAGTACTGAGAATTTATTTTCTGTTGGCATTAGGGCATAAGTGATGGAAAGAAACAAGTTGTGCTTCCACATTTAACACTGTTTGATCTTTCATCCTGTAGGCAGGGACACCACTGGAAATTTTGGGCCCCATGAAAGATTATCGTGTTACATGTTCATTTTTGTTGGGCCCCCTCTCAGTCACTGGCCCACAGAATCATCGTAGGTTTCCACCCCTCTACAGCACCCCTGCCTGTAGGACAGCCTTCACCAGCTCATTATCTAACAAAAAGTAAGCCACAACAAATATCGCTGTACGGTGTGTAGGACAACAATAAGGATCATAAAGATCATTCATTCATTCATTCTGAAACCCAACAGGAAAATCTGAACTACATGGTTCATTTAACATCTTCCCGTACTCACACTTGCAGGATGACGGGTTCGAGTTTGGCTGGGTCTGAAGGGCTTACCTTTGCAGTATGCCTTGGACTTTCCTCAAGCCCTGCATTTCAAGTGAGCCATTAACCTCACCTTATCCTTATTTTGTGAATGCACACATTTCCTGTGGTATAGTAGTGTTAAACTACATTAATATGGCACATGGTAAAAAAAATGTTGAAGTTTACTAATCTGTAATTAGAAAACCAAAACAAACATACGTTATACTTTCAATTCAGTTAAGTACTTTGCTGTTTGCTGTAGTTCTACTACAGAAAAATTAAGACAAAAATGGAAAATGAGTTAAAGGCCTGCACGAGAATTAATGACAGCAGCAGACGAAATCTTACATTCTCAGGGCAGTGCAAAGTGAATGACATAAAAGAAGAGAGAAACAAAAGGACAACACAGTGAACAGCCATAATGTGAGAATGAGTGTACCTTGTCCTCCGGGGTACATGCAGCGGAATGCCCTGCCCAACTCCTCGGCCTGGACACGCCCTGCAGGAGTCAGTTCACCTCCCCACTTCAGCACCAGCAGGAGGGAAGGATCCGCTTTCTGGGAGTCTGGAGGGAAACCAACAGCCAGTCACTGAAATCAATAAATACTGCAGTGCCCCTACACACCCACACATGTGCATGCATACACACAGACACACACACACACACACACACACATAATGCTTCAGCAGTAGCAGAAGTAGTAGTAATAATAGTAGTAGTATTTTACCTTCCTCCTCACTGGATGCTTTGGGTTGTCCATGTGGCAGATATGTGAGCTGTACTTTCCTGTTTATTCCTGAGAAATGACCATACCTGAAGAAAATAAAATAAAACCATGGAGGAAGGGCACAGCCACCCTTATTGCAAGCATAGCATATTTTTTTCTTAATTGGCCAACTGGCCATTCATTCCTTCATCAGTCTACACCTTGGCAATAACATCCTCTCCATTAGTTAATGTACGTCACATAATATTTCTGTAACAGCTCACAGCTTACGCAATAGTTTACACATAAGAACTCTCTGTAAACAAAACTCTGCATTTGTGACATTTCGCATTAAACTCAGGACGGCTCTCTGGGGGGCTAAGTCGTGGCACTGTCCCAGAGGGCAGGCATCACAGTGACCTATCAGAGTGCAGTTCCAAGCAGCCTGACATGCCACCCATCCAAGTGTTTAATCAGCCTGCTAGGCTTCAAAGGCACTTGGAAAACTGATCCTGGGAAAGATGACACCAAAGTGTTCCACAGAGGAACCACCCATTACAAGCACAGCGTTCTGTTTTTATCACTGGTCACAGTCAAACCCCCTATGGTGTCCTACAAAACCCTTGCTAATGAATCATTTATCCTGGCACAGTGTCTAACATAATCATGACCATACAGTACCATGTTTAAGGGAAAAGCTAGCAGGAAGTGATATAAACAGGACAAAACAGGGCACAGCACTCGCAAGCGGGAAGAACCTCTATCTCAAAACGAACCTTTCACATCCATCACCACTACAGTTAAATGGTCAGTAGGGGCAGATGTCTTCGGACGTCAATCAGTGAGTTTGTTACAGAGCTGATAATAAAAGTAGAGTAAACCTTTTACTCCTATGAAAAACTACAGGTGTAAGGAGAGCATACTGATAGTCATTCACACTGGATTCCCTTGAGAGAGAGCAGGAAAAAGAGACAGGAAGAGGTATGGCAGTCAATGACGCAGAGTACACATGCATGTACTCACACATCAGGCCCTTTCAGCTAACCAGTAATCCATTCACAACGAGCTTTAGGACACATCTTAGACATGAAGGCCCACATGGAAGCTTAAAATCTCATGCATGCATGAACATATTAAATTGGACCAGCACTAGAAAGTCTACTGCAGTCTTGAGTTCTTTGCTCAGACCATGAATGAAAAAGAAGAGATAAGAGTGACAAACAGCTCAGCTGAAGGAATGTCCTTGTTAGCCATAATACACAGAATATCTGAGGTACAGGATACAAGTACTGCTGAGCTCATATAACCACACGTCCAAAACAGACAAGATTAACTGTGTACTAAAATGCGAGCATTGCTAATAAAAAAAAAAACCATGTTGCATCATGTTGTCTCCCATGTATCTAGCTACACTTTCCCCTCAACCAAATGGGCCCTCCCAATGAAAACTCACATCTCCAGGACTGCTCTCAGCTGCTCCAATTTGGATTTCTTCTCCTCGATCTCACAGTCATTGTGTTGGCCAAGTTCTGCCAGCAGCTGCCTGGCAATGTCCAACAACTCCTGAGTGGATTGTAGAGAGGCGAGTGAAGTACTACACCTACACCAGAGGTCAGCAAGTCCCTGCACCACTGTCAGCAAGTCCCACGACTGTGGACGACTGCGCCAAGTACTCTACCCAGCCACGGAGGGCTTTTTCAGTCACCTGTAGCTGTTTAGGCTTCTTCAACTTCAACTTCCCCGTTTTATATCCTCCATATTTCTCAAACAAGTCAAAAAACCTCAAGGAATATAAAAACAGAGGTATAAGGCATAAAAACACAGGTCCGTTTTTAACTATCCTTACAATAAAAAATGCTAAATACACTCTGGAATACACCAAAATGTTTTTTAGGATACTTGAAATTAAACTGGCTTTCTTAAACATTCACCTGACAACCACAAAATTTTCACTCATCGCTATTTCATGGCTCTACATACACCTGCGTAGTACAGGGTGGTCCAGCAGTTCTTTAAGTGAAAAACTCACATTGGGTTTCTCACTTCCATCTTCATCTTCTGCTTTGGCGTGCGGTCACCATGTCGGATTACAGCAATCACACAGCGCAGTTCCATCCTGGATCAGGTTAAAGGTCATCTTCAATTGCATGGCTCAAAGACTTGAGAATCACAGGGATCTTACGGACTTGAGGATCTTTCAGACAGTAAAACCACTATCTTCTCTATAGTAACCCACATAAATAACAACCTGTAATACAAGACTTACAAAAAAAACTAATTAATGAGTCTGAGCACATCTGAGATGTTCATTTGTAAAATCTCCATTATCAGGAATTGCAAGGTAACGTAACCTGCGACCTACATGGTTCCAGAGGTGGTGGGGACAATGGGAATGTCCTCTGCCACAGTCGGGATGGACCAAGGGATATGAAACTGTGGAGCCAGCTCCCGCATTACAATGTTCCTAAAAATCAAACAGGAGTACCCCACACAAGACAGAAGTCAAGCACCGCACACGCGTGAAAACAGGGGTTCACAGGTGAGGCACACACTGCCCACAGGTAGTTAAATGTGCACTTTGCGTACCCCAAAATCTTGGCACAGTCATCATAGTACTTCATCGAGTTCTTCACGAAGCTGAAGCCATTGACGTCACAGACAAACGAATGGCCATTTGCTCGAAGAAGATCAAACCCACAAACGGTTTGCTGTGGAGAACAAGCCTCAGTCATAGCTCAGAACTGAAAGCAACTAAATAAGTGTCACTGTACACAGAGAGCAAGTAAAATCCAGTTAATGGTGGTACTAATGATGGTGTTAATGATGGTGTTCTCTCTCTTATGTGACAATTCCTGAATGCAGAACCCACCTTAAAGGCCAAGCAAACCTTGCGAGCAACCAACTTCTCCATGGCAGTAAGCATCACAGGGTAACGGATCTCTTTGCCTTCACTGTCCCGTTCCACCTTCCCATCCAAGGCAGGCGACTTCCGTGCTTCTGCATGAGCATAGTCTGGGCTCACGGTGTACACCTACCAGCAAGTACAAATGACATAGACAAAACTACAACCTGCACTCAGGATGAGATCAAAGCAAAATGGCAGAGCTGCGGCTAAGACCTTGACGTCGGTTCCGTCCGTGGGCATAAATTCCTCATAGATGTAGGAGCCTGTCTTGCGAACGCTGCTCTCAGGGGAGTACACACTGCTCCGGCTGCCAATCTGCAGGTCAAAGAAGCCTTTCAGACATCACTACACTGTCCCCATAAAAGGCTACAGAGGTACAGAGTCCACTATTGGGTTAACAAGGTACAGAGCTTAACCAGCTGCCTTCACGTGTCATCCGAGATGCTGGAGCAGTTACAAGTAATAGTTTATTTAACAGCTTGCAGCATATAACTGAAACATTTTCACAAATGTATGCACCATTAAAAATCTACCCACTTTGTGTACTCAGCAAATGACCCATTTTTATTGCCATAATGCTTGCAGCATCCCGTTTAATGTGATTTCACATAGCTTCCATCTGTAGTCTAAGGACAAGCTTCTGTCAGAGCCACTGCTAATTAACATACTGAGGGTGGCAGTCCTCCTTATTTGGAAGGATAAAGAGAGCAACAGACTGGGCCTCTTTCCATGTGGTCCAAATGTACTTAGGAGAGGTGAAATAGAGCAGTATGGGTACAACAGCCATTATACTAAAGCATGTGACAGTTGTATGGGCCTATTCCTTTCCTGAACCACCAATGCCTCCATCACATGAATCACTGATGCATTTAATCAGGAATGGAGAGAGCAAGCAGATGTCACAGACAGAGGAATAACCTTCCGGAAGAGGCGCTGGCTGCCCCCACCAGCAGAGGTGGGGTAATAGATATACACGTTGTGGTCTTCAGCACTGACAGGCTTCTCCACAAAGGGCTTCTGGAAGACCTCCCCGTTAACCTCTACGTGGTCCTCACCCTCCACCAGGTTGCACTCTGAGAAACACGTTACATAAACACGATCACTCCCAGTCACATACTAAGCTTGACAGGGCTTTACTTACTGACACCATGTATTGCTGACGTGAATCATATACACCAGTCTGCCTGCATATTCTCAAAGGGCATGAAGACAGTTGCCCCGGAGTCATCCATTATTTCTATTCAGCGGTTAATCTCTATCCAAAAAACACTTCACAATAGCATGCTTACACAATTAAATACCAGTAAATACAACCGAATACTTCTGCTGAAACAGATTGGTATGTTTTTGATTTAAACCCATGACTGGTTTCAGACACCTGACACATGAGGCCATATGCTTATCAAATTTTTCTTTAAGTGAAAAAATCCTGACTATGAGGGTAAATCTGACCACTTTGGAGTCTTATCTCCACCCACCATCAGGTCTTTGTGGATCTCGGTTCAAAACAGCGTAGCGTGGCAGGTCTATTCCTTCCTGCTGGAGGATCCGATACACCTGCCTCCTGAAAAACAGAAGATTAAAAGCAGAGGACAAGCATGTAAATTGAAGGTTAAAATATTAACTTCCATGTGTCTGAGTTGTAATTAAAATAAAGACAATATTTAATAACATTCTCAATATTATGCAGCTCAACATAGGTTTGGCTGCTGTTTATAATGTACCCCTGCCACAGCATCTTCACTGCACACACTGACTGAGATCCACTGACCTTTGTGACAACCTCACCTGTCCTGTATGTAATACTGCATGTTCAGGTCATTGATGAGTAATGGGTTTCTCAGCTTGGCATAACTCACTGCCTTGTCCAGAGGAAAGCCTGCAGACAGAAACACATGCACATATAAAAGGAATGTGAAACTCCATATTGTGAATTACAACCAATCAACATTAAATCCTGGAAAGAAAAGGTTTTAGACTATTTTCTATAGGCGACACCACAACATCAAACGAAAATTACCAGTATATCAACAAGTAAACAAACTAAAAACAATGTTTAAAGGAAGCTCAGTTTTAACTTAAGGTGTAGCATGAAACACAAAGACAATGGTAAGCAATGTCTCTCCATCACTGAGCAGGACTGTGGAAATCTACCTTTGGAGTGGAAGGAAATGAGGCAGTCACAGAGAGGCCATTGTTCCACAGGCTCATTGAGGATCACGTCCTCAGGAAAGATGACCACTGTGATGTACTCAAACCTGCAAAGCCGCTCTAGGATCTGTGTCATGGGCTTGGACTTAGACTTCTTCATCATACAGCAGATCCCCACCACAATATGTCGCTCTGGACTCTGGGTGATAAGGGGATAAAGAACCCTAAATTTTTCCTTTGATGTCGCACATCCTATAATAAGCTTGGCTACACAAAGCATGCCATGCCAGTTCTATTCACTTATTTACTAACTAATCACTGTCCATTACAATCAACAGAACAATTAAGTGTTTAGTTCCAAGAAAACCTTGGATGAAGATTTTCAATTTTATTCAATTGCACAATATTTTTCCTCCACTTTCATTTCAGATTATTTAACTGCTGAACCTGTTGCAGAATAACATTATTACACAACTGATTTGCTTTTCTTAACACTGTTCTTCCTCAGCTGTTCACTCACCGAATCAACGTCCTCATCGGTGTCGTGCAGCACTGAATTAAAACTCATCTTGCCTTCCCCTGGGTCCTCCTCATCTTCCTCACAGCCAATGAAAAATGTAGGAGTTGTGTGCTGGCTCCTGCATGGGCTATGGGACTCTGACATCACAGCCTGCTGTGCGGGCCTTGGGCGTTCAGCCACGCCATTTCACACCAGTACACTGCCAATGTTCCACAGCCGTTGCCTGGAGACAAGAGTTACCTGGGGACACGAAAGGTTCACTGGGAGCTCCTGGATGATGCACACAATCCTAAAACACACAAACTGTCCACAGAAACTTTTAACTTTCCTGACAGGTCTATAAAACCCAAACGTCTGATGGGCTAACAGTTTAGTGCGTGGGAAATTGCATTCAGAGCTCTTGTTTTATGAGAAGATGTATGAAGAGGTGTCCTCCTTTATTCAGCAGCTTTATGGCATTCTATGCCTTATGTCACCTTAGGGGAGACTGAGAACCTGTGCCTCTCTCCCAGTGAAAGGTCGAAACTCCTACAAAGAAAAACCACAAAAACATTAATTCACAGTACCCTAACAATCACCATCACTCACAACCTTTAGAGACACATCACAGGCATCAATGAGATTTTAGCATCCCATAACAGCCTCCCACCCATCTGCTTTAACCCAGAGCTAAAACGATACCACTCCTACTAGACAGTCATGCGTATGAGCCGTAGCCCAAAGCAGCACACAGAGGACAGAGCTTTTACTCAGAGGTGCCCCTCTGCTCCCTCCCACACTTTAGTATGCACTATAAGTAGCCCAGCCAAGTGCTCACGGCTGGACGGTTATAGCACTGAGCCCGACAGCTGCTTAAAATAACTCATCTCTCTGACTGAGGTGATGAAAGCCTGAGACAAACACAAGGTGACCAGTCCAGAGGATGTACCAGCAGAGGATTGCAATGAACTGTGAAAAAGCTAAATAAACAAAATCCACACATCCCAGATGGCGATCTGTGACATCCTTCTCAAAAAAAAAATCATTGTACAGACTTAGAAACTAAGGACATGTGGAATTTAAGCACCCAAAACCTTTATTTTGACTCAAAAATAATTACGTCTCGATTTAGCACCAATGGGACATGTATCCAGACATATCCTTCAGCCTGAGATATTAAAACATATAGTGTTTGACAGAACCCATTCTCAAGCATTTCCCAAGGGGGTGTGGAGTTCTCGGTTGTTGCTACATAGTAACTGCTAACTACAGCATCCATGTTGTTTTTGATGAACCACAGACCATGCAGTAGATTACCACTCTTGCTGAAAATCTACATCAGAGGGTGCACGCTGAAGAGAGGTGGAACAGTGCGGTCTGCTGGTATGGAACCCAAGATTATGAAAAAGGTCTCAACTCTCCTTTATCACCTGATTTACTACGAAATTATCTATTACTTTCTCTGTCGGACAGACTTTTTTCCCCACATATACAGATAAATATTGTCAGGTACACCAGATTGTGGGTGTACATGCACATATACACCTAGTGCCCAATATATTGTTCATACTGTATGTGAAATACAATAAAATTGGAGATTTACGAGCAACTCAATGGACATCTTGTTATTGGTTTTAACTCAGGAGTGGTCTTATGTTTTGGGGTGGGAACCACCTCCCTATATAGTTTTACCAACACCAAAATGTGATGATAACTTTTGCTTTGTTTTAATGAAGCATTCATGCACCGTAGTAGCAGGAATGCCCTTCAGATAGCTAAGCCTAACATTGCAAAATACTTAAATTTATTGCAAGCAAACAGATATTTGAACAAACAGTGCCTTTACATTAAGCCTGTTTAGTACAAGTAGCCAGACTGTGACATCTTATTTATAAATCTGCTGCTAACAAAGCTCCCAATTCTCCTTTTATCTCCTTGATGAGAGGCACAGCATGAAGCGTTCTCCTGGAAGTCAAAATGGGCTTGTGATGGGCTAATTGCACTGCAGTGGCCAAGGGTTACTTAACTCAATGTAAAAAAGAATGTATGACATGAAGGAGTGTCAGTGAATGCAGTAACGGCACTAGAAGCCTTATTAAGAGGCAGTTTTGATGTACTTTCTATATGTAGGTATACACCAAGATTATTTCAGTCAAGGAATCAACCATGAGTCATGTTTTGATGGTTATTGGTGACATATCACAAGTGGTCGCTCACAATAGAATGAATTTCATGTAACAGCAGTTCATGCAATCTAATTGGGGTCATTTGTTAGGAATGATTGTTGAACAGGATGGTTGTTCAGTTCAAGTTCTCTGCAGTGTGCTTGGATTAGTGTCCACAATATCATGTTGTCTCAGAAATCACTGTATCAGTGATTAGACTACAGATTATGGGACAGCTGTTTAGGATTAGCCAATACATTGCATGGTCAGTTTTCAATAAAATATCCCGTGGTACCTTGCCTGCACTGTGCGTTCATCTGCCAAAAACAGAACCCCAGGAACATTCAAAGATAAACTCTGTCATTACATTATAATCATATAAACAATAATATATAATATAATAATACACCTAATACGTGCGGAATCACTGGAACTCCTGCAAGGGAGGGACAAACAGATGGCACTGGGGTGGGTAACGCTGACCTTGCCACAGCTGTGTTACCACAAGGCAACTGGATTCCTGCTCTTCTGTGAACATACCATAGGACTAAGCTTCTGAAAAGATGCCCCAACCAAAGCAGCACCCTGGAAATGCTACAACTGAGGATTCACAGAAACACAAGTATTTCAGAATGCACTTCCACTGGACCCAGAGTAGGGAGCACATTTGATTAGGTGGAGCAGAGCTTCTCTACCTGTTCTGCACCATGAATGCCATCCCCTCAGCGCTCTGACAAAGCCTGTGGATCCCGTCTCGAAACAAGGTTGTTAAATGCATAAATATATAGGATAACAAAGTACACCAATTACACAGAATTTTGGTTGTCAAAATATTTATGATTTGTGACATAGCAATATATGTCCTTAATTAACTACATTAAATTAAAAAATACATTTTAAAGTTGATATATTTCAAAGAAGGGATGCAAAATACAATTTAAGATATATTTAACTAATGCGATATCTGTGATTTCTTTGGGTGACTAGGTCAGAGGTGCTGATTACGATATTGTGGCTTGATGGCTATATTTAATAACTGAAGAAAATGCTGAATAAATGGAAAAAGGATGCAAGTTCATGGACAGCCCAAAATCTATTCATGGAGCACTGGATTTGAGGGTGTCTACACTTCTGTGTCCTAGGCAGAGGTGTGAAAGGCCTGGAGGAGGCCAGCTTATGTTTGGTAACTTAACAATAGGTCTGTTCATTCTGATTACACCAGAACACTGTTCACTGGAAAAGTCGTACTGCTGTAACTGTGTACCAGAACCAAAACAAAAAACTCTCGTCACCTTACTTGCTTTCTCATAAGAAACACTTTTCAGTGCAACATGTTATATTTTTGCTTTTTATTGTATATAACTGCATACAGTAAAATTCGTTGAGTATCTTTAAACGCTTAACTGGTGAGTAAAATTATTGTAAAGTTACAGACATGCGAACAAAACAGTTTAGAATCCTAAGATGTTTTTCCAGACCAGCATTGCCACCTACTCGAGTAGTGCTTTTATCGCCATGGTTAGTGCTCAGGTTTTATCACTTAACATAAATGTTAATTCCGATTTAGTTCTAATTAGTTCTACTTACTTTTGATTCGTGTATCAACAATACAGTAATAACTGTCCAGGTAGGCTTTAAATATACGAAGTCAGTTTGTACTTAATTATAAGTACTATACTACACAACTACTGTAATTATTATGTATAAGTAAATAGTAACTGAGCAACGTTACTTATAACAGAAAATGGTATTTCTTTATCTACACTGTTTCATGTATGATATATCGATAACAAAAAAAATTATTTTATTACACCTCAACATAATCTCCTAACTAAAAAGCGTGTACCACAATAGAGGCGGCCACCCGTTTGCCAGCATCAGTGGCATCCGTGTTAAGCAGCCGGACGCGTGAGCGCGCACACCAATAAGGAACAGAACAAGAGCGCTCCGAGAAGCAGCGCAGCGCTCCCTTAACGCTTGGACGAACAATCAGTGGCAGGGACGGCTAATTAATTAAGACAGCTGCTTTAGATCTCAACTTAAATGCAATGTTGCGCAAAACGGTACAATTATATATGATACAAGGGAAATCTTATTTATCGACAAAATCACCCCATCACTTAACTTACTTCTTAAAAAGCAAATGACTCTCCCAGTGCTTGCCCGAGTTCTTCTTGACAGATCTTAGTGCGAAAACATTCCGCTCCATTTGAAGAGCTGCGGCTGTCAAAGATATACTCTTTTTGATAAGCATGCGGTTAAACCAATGGGAGCTCCAAAGCCGGGGAAGAGACAGCGTTATGTCTCGGCTCTCTAACCAATACCCACTCTGCGGAACGAAATTTCTGCCTCTGCTGCCCGGCTTGTCCTCAATACAGGGAATACGGGAGACCTCTAGTCGCCAATAGCAGAAATGCGAACAGGTTTTTCACAAAGTTTGCCCGCACAAAAGCCAAGTTTCGCAGCAGAAAATAATAAATGCATTTAATATGTAAAATGTTTTATGTGTTTATATACAGGTATATAACAAATATGCCCTTCTGTATGGTAGTATACAGTTATGAGTTTTATGGATGATATACTGTAAGTGATAGCAGTTCTCATCGCTGACAGATACGACACCATAAAATGCAATTAACGTCAGTATGAAGCAGTTGGAGCTGTGGAGAACGCAAATAACGAAGAGGAAAAAAACTGACAGACAGTGAGTCAGAATCTTGGACTCTTGGGCTATTCGCCCTCTCCACCACAAAGCACTGTGTGTACTCAGGACACACGTTTGATTAGTTCCCTGAGTGGGAGACTCTGGCGTTTTCCTCAGTAGGATAATCCTTTTGTCTGGTAACTCTGTGTGCAGAGTGGCTGCTCAGGTCTGATTCCCAGCAGCGTTGCCGCTGTTACATAAACACACTGGCAGTCACAGAAGGGACTTGCATAGTACTATATAACTACTTTTAGGTTTGTTCTGAGCACTGGCTCAGTGCTTGTGGACCTGAATCTTCTGAGACCTGGATTACAGTGAATTTGTACACTACACAGCAATGCCTTGCAGTGGTGCAGTGTTGGCACCTTTGCTGTGTACCTCCAAGATGGGGGGGGGAGGCTCAAAGTGCAGGTCCCAAGCATGGATAAAATGGGAGGGTTGCATCAGGGGGGCACCCGGTATATATATTAAAAAAAAACTGTGCTAAATTGATATGTGGATTATTAATTGGTGCATAGAAGGACAGATAGTCTGGACAGTTTGTCAAATGCCAGAGTGTGACATGTGGACAGCCATCAGATATAGTAACCATAGAATACACATTAGGGTTAAAGCATGCACGAGCCTGTTATGTTCAACATAAATGGTTTATGACTGAGCCCCCCCCCCAGACAACAATATAAAGAAGACTGGTGACACCCTCACACAGAGCATCGGAAGGTTGACTGATACAGTGATGTCTTGCAGCGCAAATGATGCGGGAAATCCTCCCCCACCATCTTGTCTCATCCAAATTCATCACATTTACCTCAGAACTGCTACAACCCATGGTGAAATGCATCAAAACACTGCAAATAATTTTTTTTTGGGCAAACAGACCAACGTTACTGAATTCAGAAATATTTACTCTGACTTCTGCTTCAGAGACAGAATAAGCACTACCCCTCTTCAGCTCATACAGCATTACAGCCCAAACGTGCAGCTTTACTCTTTGGCACATGGATACATAGGGGGCATATGAAGGTGAAAGCTTGGTATGGGAGGTGGACCAAGAATGACAAAGCACGATGTGGGGAAAGAGGCACCTTAAATATTAAGCGATTTGGCTTGGCCTGTTACATGTTTTATGTACTCCACTGGCCCTTATGACACCTTCTATGTTGAACTTGTCTTAACCCATGGAGTGAAATGGGCTGGGCCCCCTTGCAACAAGCAAAAAGGTGTTTGAGGACACTAAACAAACAGACAGGACGCTCGTTTGCACATGGGAAAATGATGCCAAGACACAATGTAAAATTTGAAGTGCAATACAAAAAGGACTACAACAGCAGAAAGTTTCAAGGAACTGACATCACTGCATTAAGCAAACACTTTACAATATTTAAACTATTTCTTTTTGTTGAAAAAACACAATTCAAGTCCTGGACTTTTGAGTGAAGTGCACAGGTCTTATTTAATAAGTAAAGGAAATGTGTAGGAATGTACAACCTGCAGCAAGCCTTAAATTCAGGTCATGCAGTCCTGCATTAGAGTGAACATTCTTAACAAGCCTGCATGTTCCAACACGTTTTCTTCAAGCAGCTGTCACTGACGGTCACTATGGTAGCAGCATGACGTATTTATATATCAACAATGGAAATCTCTATAAGGACCATCTGAAAATGACAAGGAAAAAAGCCTTTCTGCAACTTTACAAAAAAATACATCACCACCCCAACACCAGATACGATAGTGAGGCCTGAACGTCAAAATGTAGAAACATTTACATAAAGTCACACAAATGTCATAATGTTACTGCTATTCAATCCGCCTGCATTACTGTTGCGTTGTTACTCTGGTGTTTCTCACGCATTTCCAAGCTTTTTTTTTTTTACTGAAACGGGTTTTAAAAAGCGCTTTGTTGAGTCCTATTTATGTTACTTAACAGGCAGGACACTAGGGGGAGTAAGTGGTATCATGGCTTAAGTAAGGGCTAAGGTGACACTTATATACTGTATCTTTGGCTTACGTAACAGCTAAGGTTATAGTTATATATCTTTGTCTTACATATATCTTTGACTGATGCCATGTTTAATGACCATATGTATTAAAAATATGCTGCCTCTTCTGTACTTGCTGCTGCAACATTGTAATTTCCCCTTATGGGACAAATAAAGGTTTCTTCTTCTTCAACCTTCCATAATTATCCATCAATCACTCTACATTTACTGCCATTGGTCACAACACACTTGCAGTTATATACAATTAAACATATGCATTATAAACCAGTTTGCTGTAGTGTTCATTATTTTATGGCATATTGGTAAAAAATCATTTATTGGTAAATTAGTGTCAAGGATGGAATCATTCGTTTTAGCACTTTTTAAAATGTTAGCACAATTTAAAATGTTAAACATAAACAGTGTACCTGTACTGAATATATATTTTACTCACCCTAACAGTGAATTTTTTTTATTTATTTTTTTTTAAGTCGTTTTGTCATAAAGTCGCAGGCATTTGAATGAATTACCGACTTTATTGAACTCCCCATTGTATTCATTCATCTGTTTGACAATGAGGCACTTGAACCCTTAAATGTATCTAGTGTGGCCTTCTCCAAAAGACAAGGCACAAGTGATCAACAAAGGTAGGCATATACTAGGACAATGCAGGAAGCCCAGACGCTAGGCTATACTTCCAAAGATACAGGGGAGGCAGACTGAGCCAGAGGAAACCTACACACTGCAAACATTGTCAGAGACAGAATGGATATTTACACATCAAAAGGAACACACCCAAGAATGGCTTGACCCATATACAGAATCTTTAAAGAGGTTCCTTCAAACCAAATTTAGCCAGTCACTGGGCTACAGAACATTATAGAACAATCAGTAATGGGATTGTACAAATCCTTTTCCAGCTTTCCATATTCTGAGACACCTCCTAAATGA
Source organism: Chitala chitala (assembly GCA_025773905.1). Taxonomy (NCBI): domain Eukaryota; kingdom Metazoa; phylum Chordata; class Actinopteri; order Osteoglossiformes; family Notopteridae; genus Chitala; species Chitala chitala. The sequence goes on along the minus strand of JABJVR010013664.1, from coordinate 23,477 downwards.
TATCGTAATGTTGCCACTGGCCTCTGCTTTATTCAAGATATAAACAGCCAAGACATGAAACTGAATCCTTTATTTAGAAAGTAGACAGCAGAAAGGCAACAATGTCTAAATATGTTTTACAATTATTTGAAATTTTTAATGCAAATACAGAAATTTTGGATGCGAATAGATGGTTTATGACAACTCAACCAAATAGAAGTTGGGGAAAAAAAAAAAGAAGAAGAAAAAAAAAAAGTTACATGGCTAAAATGTGCTGTGAGACAGTGAAATTCTCATTTATCACTACCTACACAAGCCTGGTTATAAAACAGTATTTAAGATTTAATCCTTGCCTCTAATCTTGTGCCACAGACACAAGAGTGACAATCAACAGTTTCTTCCCCAATTTAACACTTCTATAATATGCAGTCCAGTCACGGCCCCCCTAGTGCACGCCCTCCTGATAGGCAGCCTTAAAGAAGGAAGCACCAGGGTGAAACCACTCACTGGTCACAATTGAGCAAGGTGTTTCAATAGACAGTCCATGATGATACACATTAGAGGTCCCCAGCCAACTGTGTGACATCAGTCCTGTACAAGCCCATCTGTATACTGTGGAAGATGGGGCACTGACCACTGGCATCTCAATTCCTGTGATGTCATAGCTGGGTTTCAGTACAGGACTGGATTTGGAATGCAGACACAGAAGAGAAAACCAGAACTAAACGGACAAACAGAGAGAGAAAAAAAAAAAAAAAAAAAAAAGCACTGTTTTTGTACTTCTGTCAAAACACTGATGACTACTAGAGAGGCCTGCCAAATTTACACTGCAAATATTCTGTAGGTTGGATAAATACTGATGTCACAATAAAAAGATAAGCTTTAACCTAGTCTTTCAGTGTTGTAACAGTAAAACATACTGTATTTAATACTCAAATTCAAGTCCATCCACAAGGCAGTTATCACACTGCTGTAAGAATATTAAAGCCTACTTTATATCCTGCTAAGATAAAAGAAAATCAAGAGATTAACCTACCTCATCAACCTACTTATAGTAAATCCTAGCAAGAAGGACTACAAAGTTTAATTCCTATTTAAAGAATTAAACTGCTGTCTTTCACACCAACATCTTGACCATCCCCCCACACACACACACACACACACACACACACACACACACACACAGCAGTGAGAATCCCTACCCTACATTATAGATTTCTTGATAAAGTGCACTGCAAAACAATAATAAATCAATAAAAAAAGAACATGAAATCTTTACAACCACAAAGGATGACAGGCAACGTCAAAGGGCATCACGGTTGAGTCAGGTCAGGTCCACAAAGCACAAAACAATGCAATACCAGTATTCACTGCATACTTATATACCACAAGGTCTAAAATACCATGTTATATCTGTAGAGAGCAAGTTAAAGTCCATGCAGATTAAACCAACACAACCTTTACAGGGCATAGAATGAGGCGCAGCACTGGCCCCTGTAGGTACAAGGCAGTGCGGGTGTGACAGGTGGGTGGGGCTTGGGATAAGTGAGCCCAGGTTTATGGCACTACATGTCACAGCCCAGGAGCTCCATGCGCAAGGTGATGCGCTCGTGCCACGCCCAGGGGAGGACCCGCACATAGCGGGCTGTGATCATGGGCTCAAACACATTCATCTTATGCGTGTTGTTGTCGGAGTTGCCTCGGAAAATCTGGGGGGAGGGGGGGGCAAAACAGTGACTTTTAGATACAAATTACAATAATATCAAACAGAACAACATCAAACAGCTACATATGATTCTTATTGACTCTCTCACAGGTATAATGTTTCACATTTTTTCAACTGAGGTCCTGTCATAGTCAGACTGTTAACCCTAACCTTGTCAGCCTTGGTTTTCTCATCCTTGATTGTAGTCCATGTTCGCCCGTCGTTGCTGTATGCCACTTTAAAGGCCGACACATACTGCACCACCCCAAAATCCTTTGCTCCCTGAGTAATGATGCCAGAAATGTGTTTGGGTGTCTCCAAGTCCACCTACTCAACAGAACATGGAGAAGGAAACAAGAAGGAGGCATGACTCAGAGAGAGCACACACCCTACTGAATTGGCAAAAACGACAACAGCACACCAGGCTCAGCAGAGCTTCATGTGGATTCTAGTCCCAGATTTGTCTTTACCTGAAGCCACTCAGAGCGGCTGTTAGTGGCAGCAGTCCAGGCGTTGCTCTTGCCCTGTTTGTCCAAGCGAGCATAGTGGGGGTACCAGGTAAAGGCCTCGATGCCCCACGTGCGGTACGCACTGGAGGCAGTGAGCTGCTTGTCAGACACAAGGTGTGACTTCACGCCCAGCGGCTCTGAGCAACCTGCCATTTTGAAATACACTGTGAACAACACAGTGGGGTAGGAGAGAGAAGGACAGGCGTGTATGAAGGCCCAAGATGAGCAGGCGAGCGAGCGAGCGAGTGAGCGAGCATGTGAAGAACAAGGGAACAAGGGGAGCGTGCACAGGGGGCAGCGGCACTGTGGATACAGCAGCAAGTCCCTCAGACAGAGCTTGGGTCAAGGACACACAGACACACATTTACACCAGCTGCCTTCAGCTAGTACATGAACAACACAATAAAACCAACATTAATCCTCAACCACTAAATATGCCAAGTAAAACTGGCAAAAAAAAAAACTATAAATTTAAAGAAAGGCCTTCTGACAGATGCTGACAAATGAGACTGTCAGTTTCCTACAATCCAGCATTACACAAGGTCCAAACACCCCTTCTGTTTGTAAGCAAAAAGAAATTGTGGGGACAGGAGGCAGCAAGGAATTTCACAAGGGCCTTTGACAGGATCAGCTGACTACATCTCCTGTAGGTTCATGAGCTCCTACACCCAGGGCTCAGACCTGGCTGCTTTTGCAAAGGTTCCCAACTGCAACAACTTGGACTTATTAATTTTCTAGAGAGTACTGCTCAGTTTTAAAATAAAGTGATAACAAAATAATTAAATCAGTGTGATTGTCTTAGATCTTCTCCAGTTCTAACCTATAGCTCTCTGTGGATTACAGGATAGTTCTGTGTACAGGCTGGTTTTTAAAACTGGAACAAACTATTTTTATTTATATCAACAATCAAATCACTCTTTAAAGGCACGTGGGCAGAATATATTACACACACACACACACACACACACACACACACACACACACACACACACACACACACACACACACACACAAAAAATGCAAAAGTAAAAACGGAATTACATTGTAGCTGAACAAAGACTGGAGACAGCCAAAAAAGCAGCCATTTGAAAAAGCACATGGAGGCACAGAAGTGATCACACGGCCGGGGTCTTCACCATTCAGCTCACAGCCGACCAGCTCCATGCGAAGGGTGCAGGCCCGGCGGCACACCACGGGGAGCACACGCATGTACTGGGCCACGATGGGCGGGTCAAACAAGTTGCTCTTGGTCCCATCATTGTCCACATTTCCTGTAAACACCTGGTTCAGAGGAACAGTAACGGCCAACACGTTCAGCCATCAACAGGCGTTCAAGCCACTCAGGTGTGGAAAGTTACATTTAAGGTTAGTTATTTTGAAATAATACTTCTGTATTAAGGCTGCTGATAAGAACACAGACTGGCTTGCAGTGTCAGCAGTGTTTGTCTCCTCTCCTTCACAGCACTATTGTAATTTGATCAAGCCCGGCATTCCTTTGAAGTGCGTGACCATTTGCATACCCTGATACCATGTTATTAAACAATACAACATGCCTTACCATTTGCCAATACCACTAATTAACATAGTGTTACAGGTGGTTTAGTTGTGGGAACTGAAACACGTCATTGATGAAATCATGGGGGAAGACCTCCTTATTCCTAATAAAAAGGGATACTGCCTAAACTAATCAGAAGAACACAAACAAGACTGACTATCCTTCCACACAGCTGCATCAATAAACATCTGAGAGCACATCTGTCTAAGCAGTTTAATCCATGGCACAGCATGATTGCCAGTGAGGAATTTGCTAACTTAACTGCTTTTCCACAGAAGACCACCCCTCAGCCACCATGGCTGCAGATAGGCTCACCTGATCCGTTTTCTGTCCAGGGAGTCGGTACATGGTGTAGGTCCTTCCGTCCTGGCTAGAAGCCACCTTGAAGGACTTAATGAATTCAGCTACACCCATGCGACTGGCACCCTGAGTAATGATGCCTGTGAGACGCATTTTCCGTTGCAAGTTGACCTGTGTGCAAAAGAATGCTGTCAGAAGCCCTTTTTGAGTCAGCAATCGTTTGATATCTCAGGCGACTGAGTAAATATGCACAACTGCTAAACACAGGCTGCAGTGACCCTCTGAAGTACACAGCAGACACGGGCCAAAAGGCACTTCAAACCAAACGTGAGCACATTACATCTGTCTGGACCAACAATAAAACCAACGGCTCATGGTAAAGCACATGTCCCTGCAAGGCTGCAAGGTCTCTCGATCTTCCTAGTATCAGTAGCATCCCCTAAATATAGCATTATATGCAGTGACCTCAATCCAGGGGCTCTTGTCATAGGAGGCCGCGGTCCATGCGTTCACAATGCCCTTGTTGTTGAGGCGTGCCAGTTCAGGGCCCCAGCGCTGCAGGCCCAGGATGCCATAGTACACAGAAGATGCAGAGATCTGGGACTCAGCTATCCCTCCTTTCTCCATCCCCAGCACAGAAATGCAGCCTGTCAGACAGATAGACAGACAGTCAGTCACCATGCTCTAAACCAGTTTGGGGGAAGAGGCAGGCTGAGAGAGATATTGGTTGTGCAGATACTCACGGAGTTGGCAGTGTTTGCCCACATAGGGTGAAGGGCACTGGCAGGTGACATCCCCACCAGCAGTCTGACAGACACCCCCATTCTTGCAGGGCTGGCCAGCACAATCCCTCAGACCTGCAAAGTTAAAGGCTGCTTTTAGGGTCTTCATAAGCTTTCCACCTTAGCCAGGTGGAAAAGGTGTGGAGGTTACTTACTCCCAGCAGAAAGGCAATTCTCATTGTTTTCAAATGCTTTAGTACAGTTTTCAAACCATTTAAGTACAATTCTCTGAATTGGCAAAATTTTCACTTGTGTAAATACTTCAAAAAAAGGGATTAAACTTCATTAGTCTCTAAAATACATTTATGCATCTACACAAAAACCAAGAGTGACCAAGAGTATTCACTTGTCAAAATAGGTCAAGAAAATATTTCAAAAGTTCTCCATTCCTGAATCGAATACAATGATATATATTGGCATGGAGGTGAGAAGTGTACAATCACCAGCCTCACAACCAAGCATCCTTTCTTAATGCATGCATGCTGCCTGGGAGGACATCACAGGAAAAGCTTGTAGAGGATGGATGTTGCATGCTACAAGACTGTTGCTACATGTATCGTGATGGAGAATGTCTAGTGTAAGGTAGGTTTGTGTAAAATCTGTGGCCCTAGATACAGGAGCCACATGATACACTGACTCGTAATGTACCCCCTTGGATTAAACTTTGCCCAAGGGACACCAAAGGCCATTGACAGTTGCTTCAACACCAGGAGCAAAGAAGGACTAAATTGTGTTATTTACATCATAGTGCTACTTACAAAGACTCAATAACTACCAGTTTATTCTGTAATGTTAGCATACCCAGGAGGGGCTGGGCAGCCAGTCAACCTTGAGCCCCTAGAGGTTTTATTTCTCCACACTGTGGAGTTTTTGGTTCCTCTCCTCCGCTGTTGTCGGGCTTCATTTGTATTAATTCTTACAGTTTATTCTTTAATATCTGCAGTTTCTTGTGTAAATTACTTTGAGGCACATTAGTTGTGAAAGGTGCTATATAAAAATAAATTGAATTGAATACACTGTATAGGTGGCACGGTGGCGTGGTGGTTAGCACTGTCGCCGTGCGCCTCCAGGCCTGGGGTTCGATTCCCGCCTTGGGTCTGTGTGCGTGGAGTTTGCATGTTCTCCCTGTGCTTAGTGGGTTTTCTCCGGGTGCTCCGGTTTCCTCCCACAGTCCAAAGACATGCAGGTTAGGTGTGTCCAAATTGCCCGTAGTGTGTGTGTGCCCTGTGGTGGGTTGGTGTCCCCTGCCCTGCGCCCTATGTGCTCTGGGATGGGATCCAGGTTTCCCCGCGACCCTAACCAGGAATAAGCGGTTAAGATAATGGATGGATGGATGAATACACTGTCACGTAGAAAAAGTCCAAAATACAATATTGTATCTTTACATTTTGCCAGTATATAGTACTGATGGTTAAACTGTTTCTCTCATCAGTACTATAGTACACAGCGCTATTGGATATTACTGTCTAAAACATGAAATTGCTTTTGTGTCCTTACATATAACAGTAATTTCTCTCCAAATTATTGCACAGTGCAATCCTGTTCTTTTAATATACTGCAATGTTCAACCTTGCACTGCTGAAGTTTGTATTTGTAACTTGCTTTTTAGTGGCCTGGTGGCTCTGTGAAAGTATTCTGGTTCAAATCCCAGCCCAGCTGCCAGGTGAGGCCTTGAGCAAGACACTCAAATGCTGGCTCCCTGGGAGCTGCATGTGGCTGCCCACTGCTCCCCCCAGGGGGATGGGCCAAACGGGCCAGGGGGATGGGCCAAATGCACAGCACCAATATCGCTGTAAAACGCATGTGAAATGTTGTCGCTTCGGATAAAAGCGTCATTTAAATTCCTAAATTTGTTATGCAGCAGCATTCCATTGGCTACATAACGATCAGTTTACTAAAGTGAGTAGTGACTGATAAATTTCTCAAAATCACTTCATGTTTTTTCAAACTGAAAACACGGCTGGATCTACACAATGAGCTTTTTCATGGCATTGACTAATTTGCTGACTGAATTACTACGTTTTGAAGCATTAGTTAAAAGATTTGGGTGAACAACTTCATTCTGCAGGCGAACTGAAGTGTTGTGCTTCAGTGTATATATCCTTTTGAGAAATGTATTTGCAATTGAGAGAGCTTTAAAGACTGTTTTAGGAAATGCGCCAAAGCAACTAAGAAAAAAAGAAAAAAAAAAAAAAAAAAAAAAAAACAGGTGATATGCCTGAAATTAATTCAGTCAGCAAGTAAACTAAATCCATTATATAAAAACATTAGTCTCAACTGTGCTACATTTTCCCTAAAATTTATTTGTCTCAACTTGTGAGCCACCAGGCTGCAATGGGTGGAACATCAGGCTGGGATGTAGAAGTCTCCCAGTTTGAATCCCGCCTTAGTCGGGGACACAGGGCGTGTCCCTGAGCACGACACTCAGTGCTAGCTCCCTGGGTGCCATGTGGCTGGCTGCCCACTGCTCCCCTCAGAGGATGGGTTAAATGCAGAGAAATAATTTCCTTGGTGAGGGAATAATAAGGGATTCATAAAATAAATAATTAATTTAAGGGGAGGGGGTGGTACTCAGCAATTACAAAGTTTCTCAGAAGAAATAAGCAACTCTATAGAAGTTTGATTCAACTAAATGGAATTTACTAGTATTGAATGCAATTTAAAAAATCAAAGGCCTAATAAATTTCATACTTCATCGGTTTTCTAAGAGTGAATAAATTCTGTCAAGTACTGTATGATGTTAAGAACACATACATCCAAAGCTCTTACTTGATTTTAAACACAAACCACTTAGGTACCGAATTCAGTAAATAAACACAGCCCAGTGACAGTCAATAACCCACTGTAAAAAGAGGAGGACATGCTGTGACCCTGTCCAAACAGCCATTAGGGATCATAACGTCAGACATTCCAGCAGGGGGTGCAAAGCAACTCAGACATGACTCCCAAACAGTTTATTTACAAAGAAATGATCATACAATGTACAGTAACAGCTCATAATTGTATTTCATGGAAATCAGTTTCTCTACATTTTTTTACTTAATAGTTGAAAAAATAACAATAAAATGCAAATTGTCAAACTGACAAAATAACCAGTTCTCAATCCCCTTTCCTAACATTAAATCCTGAAGCTGTTCCTCCACTCGTGTAATACCCCACAACTTCCCTTCTACAAGAATGTCGTCACTATCTGCATTTTAGCCAAGTTTGTAATCAGGTCTCTCAGGAAAATAAGCATTGGGCACAGCCCAAAAAATGTCCCACAAGGGCTTTTTAGAGCCATCTAATTCAGCTGGAATCCATAACACCAAAAACAGCAATTCTGTGGATTCTGTGATAGCTCAGAGCAGCAAGCAGTAAAACTGCTCAGCACTTCCTGCCCTTGAGGCCAGCGGCTGAGACCCTTTGGTAAGAGAATCACGCCTTGACCACTGACTTCACTGTGGGAGACGCAGACATGTCATGAGCTGACAACACCCACCACCAGTTATGCTAGATCCTCTTTTGGCCGTGGTACCATGGCACACTCCCGATGAGAGAAACAGGGCTTCCTTACAATTCCAGCCTCCACCCACCAATAAGCACACGAAGACCTTACACTGAGGCAATTCATCTCCTTAATGGAGAACAAAGTGTTCCATTTCGGAATGCCAACTCTGAACTATTTTCACACGTCAGCTTAAAACATTTACACAGAAGGCTGACTGGAGCAGGGTAGGAGCATGGGAAGGCCAGGAGTAATACTGTAAAAAAAACAGTGGGGAGAGAGCCCAGTAGCAAGTAAACAAAACACAGTAAGTCAGGTCACACCCAAGAGCAAGAATGTGTTAGCAGGGCTGACCCCCCGCCCCCCACCTCGGGACACACTCTTCCCCAAACAGATGCAATCTGCTAGCTCTGCTGTTAACAATGCTGGCTAAGCCTCATGTGTCAGCTTGGAGATTCACACTGTTCCTGAGTCAGTTTGTGTGTCCATCTCAGGATAGAGAATTAATCAGCAAACGATGCACCAACTAGCAGATCCTGTCAGCTGCTGAAAGCCTGTGGCAGGGAGATACTAACTGCTAAGCTCACCAAATAAACACATTCTGAGTCTGAGTGCAAAATCATTATCATGATCTCCTTATAAAGTTACTTAGATGCTTAGAAGTATTTCCCACAAAATAGAATACACACTCAGACCTGGTATGCAAAAAACTAAACTACTGCATTATGAACTTGCCAGCTGACCTATTCTAGCTTGAAGAATGGTCTCTAATGAACATCAGTACATATCTCACTCACTCACACACACACACACACACACACACACACACACACACACACACACACAACAAATGTGCAGGACGTGAACTTTTCAGGATTAACATTACGCAGTTCAAAGATTTGGTCCTTACTGTCCTGGCAGTGGACGCCGTCAAATCCCTCTCGACACTTGCAGACATACTCGTTGAAGACGTCCCCCCGTCGAGACCCGGTGATGACCTCACAGGTACCGCCATTCTTGCATGGGTTGGGGTTGCACGGCCCTGACATGTAACAGAGCACAAATACCCCACAGCTCATGAGATGCGATATGATACTCTGCGCGCTAGGCAGCATGGGAAACGATACGAGCTCCACAGACCACACAACATCATCTGCTCTGTACAAATCCCTGAGTGGACAAGGAGCAAAAAACGGGGTGCACACATTCAAGCCATTACCTGCCTCAGTGGTGTTACAGGTTTCACCAGCAAATCCATCGGGACAGATGCAGAGAAACGGGCTGGCACCCACCCGTGTGACACAGGTGCCACCGTTATGGCATAGGTTCACCTCACAGAAGTCACCTGCAGAACAAGGACAGAGGGCACGTCAGAGAAGGACAATACCCTAGGCGGTCAGCACGCAACCACAGCAGCCACTCACACTGACAAGATCAGCAGGCTGCAGAGCACAGTCCCCACACACAGACGTGTAGGGCAGCACAGGCCAGCACTGTGGTTTGGCTGACAGGTCACACGCGCCCTCGCAGCACGCTCACACAGTCTGCACCTGACAATGCCTGCAGGGCCTCACACACGTGACACCTGACCTGCTCTCAAAAGACCACATGCTGCTCCAGCTGGCTAACGTCATTCCAAGTGTTCCAGATCATTTGCTCCATTTAATCCATCATTGTAAAAACATAGGAAATATTCTAAGAGCTGTACTAACCACAGTTCTGTCATGCACTAGCCATTATGGGATAGAATACAGATTATTTCAAACAAAAAGCTTAAACATAAAACCTACAGGCGGAAAAAGCTAATTACACAAACCATTATAACATAAAACATTAACATGACATTTTAAAAAGTGTCCACATTATATTATGTACTTTCATCAAAACTTGATGAACACGCACAAAAAAGTACAGCTTCAATTTTCAAAAGCCAACATCACCATTTCATTCTTCTTTTAATTCCAATATAAATTAGTTATCTATGCATATTTTATACAAAGTCTACACAATTCATATGCTTGTTTCCATTGCAGCATACAACCACAAACAAAAACACTTTTCCAAAACAGCATTTTACAAAAAAATTCATCCAAGGTTAAATGCATGCATACAAAAAACACTATATTGCTTAACTAGCCTGCAAACAGGCGTTTAAGAAGCTTGTAAATAAAACGTTTTTCACCACCACAGGCCAAGTACAGGGCCTTTGAAGCCACTTCATGACTTAAAAGATCATCATCATCATCATCATCATCTCTGAAAGACAATAGGGGAGATTCGTACACACTGACAGCCAGAGTTCAATACGCCCATAAACAGCCGTTTGGTTTTAAACTGATCAGCACAAACACAGCTACACGAAGCAAAACCTGACCAGTGCTGACGCCCTTCAATACAGTCTGCCATGTAATGCATTCTGGGAAAACAGCCCATCTCTACGGGCCCGAAATCTGTGCCTTGGTCACATCGACCCAGCCGACTAAATAAGTATCTGAAATTGTTTAGTGAGAATCATTGCATTTGGGTGATGTTTTGCTGAGATGTGTGACAATGTACAGCTACGTCAGCCTTCTGATCCCAGACATACCCCCAAGAAAAAAGAAAACCACAGTAAAATTCCCTGTGTGGAACAAGAACAGAAAGTGCTGGTTAGTCATGGGGAGGGCTCCTCATTTCCCCTTTTTGACAGGTTGTCATCAGCTGCTTCCCACAAAGCCGTCTTAACTGGAAGATGCACACAGAAGCCCTGGAGTGCATGTATGACAGTTTTAATCCAACACCTGTTTATCATGCTTTCCTCCACCTCTGAAGTCACAGCGCATGCAAAAATGTAAAAAAAAAAAAAATAATAATAATAATAAAATCTGTGCACAAAACTGTTCACCAAAACTATTATCAGATCACATGAATTGCTTATGATACACCCCTTTCGTAAACATTAAGTCCAAACTTATTACCGTGCAAGTTTGAAGAGGACAAAAAAAAGTGACATCAACACAGATCAATCACCTGCCCATGAGTCAGGCCTGTGGAGTCAGTACACAAAACCTTCATTGACAAACAATGAGAACTGCCTTTCTGCTGTGAGTAAGTAACCTCCACACCATCAAGCATTTACGGTACCACCGACTCAACTCCTCAACACTGGTTTAAACTGTGGCCATCTTATTCATTGTATAATAAAATAAAATAACCAGTTATACAACAGGATACAGTGAGGCAACATTCTATATAAAACAGGACTATATTTTGACTTCTGCTGCCTAGCCTAGGCCTAAAACCTGAGCATTATTTTGGTGGTTGACTTATCTTGACTAATCTGGTGAATACTGGCCTAAACCTATATTACACCCCTAATTTTTGGGGGTCAATTTAAACATCAGATTTATTTATACACTGGCAAACATGGCACATTTAGTCAGAGTCAGTACCTTTTTACCGACTTTGACTTCAGTAACCTAACAACAACTTAATGTATGTACACCACACAGGTGAAGAAAAGGGTGGAGAATATTTCTGCAGACCTCACACACCCTGGACACAAACTGTTTGAAGTCCTCCCCTCTGGATGGCACTACAGGACACCGTACGCCGAAACAGCCAGACACAAGGACAGGTCCTTCCCTCGTGCCATCGCTCTCATGACTGGTTTATCCATGTTTGTTTGTATAACAGGATACAGCAAAAACCTCAGTGCAATAAGTTACAAGTTGTAAAAATAACCATTGTACATATCATATAGTTGTTTTGTACATTCTCATTATTTTGTCTTTTTACTCTTAATTTAAATTTTTCTATTCTATTTTATTCAAAGGCTTAAGAAGCACACTGAGAGCCACTGAACTGGAGTCAGATTCCTTGGGTATTTTAACATATTCGGCAAAAAAAGATAATTCTGATTCTGACTCCATTGCCCTGCCATTAATTCTATTTTGACTCCCCATGTTCGATCCTGTTACCCTTATGAAAGTAGTGGAATGGGAAGGTGGAAAGTGGATTTTTAGCGAGCCACTAAAGCAAGGGACCTAGTTCAATTGGATGGTCCTTCTCCAAATGCAAGAACCACAGAGAGGAACTTGGCACAGCTGAGTTACTGACTCTTATCTTGGGAAAATAAGCTGCTTGCTAATGACAAACGGATATCCTACTTGGGACAGGAAATGAATAAAGGGACAAGTCCCCAGACGACTGAGGTTTAGCACAACAGTCACAGCAGGGCAGCAGGGAATTGAGCAAACCTCAGCCTCAGAGGGGAGGCTGCAATTCCTGCTGGTGTCCCACCAAGGAAGCACCCACAAAAAAACACAACTCTGTGCTCACAGAGGAGCCAAGTCAAATTTCTGACTAGCTGGTTCAAGCCTGGGGCACAAGGTTGTCATGAGGCACTGTGAAGAAAAGTGCCCTGCAGTGCAGTGTGATTTGGACACAAAACAGCCCAACTGGCCAACAGCACTAAATAAAATGCAACATGTAACCACATTTCAATGTGGTTGTGTCATGTTAAAATTCCATATTTTGACACCAAAGTCTCAAATGTTACAATAAAGCAACCTAATAGTTTCCATTACACAGAATAATTGTAATTATACAGTATAATGAACTAAATTCCTCATCTACTCAGTGCATAACCATACAAAATTACACATTAGAGGCACTTATAAATGGACTGAAAGGCAATTACCATAGTGTACACAGAAAAGTTCATTTGATTCTTCATTCTCAGAGCTAAAGAAGCACTAATCCTGATGAGAACTGGGCCACATTCTCCAGAAAACACCCAACAGAGTAGACTTGGGTAGAGCACAGGTACCACCTGTCTTGATCTTACAGCCCCCTGGAATTTCCATGGAAGAACATTACAGGATGAAGAACATAACACCAAGGCAAAGGTAGGTGGCATACAAAGGCTGGAAGCAGCAATTCTCCGTGTCAGTAAATGAGACAGTCCTATTGTTTTTGCCCAACAATGAAAGTGATTTTTAACAGAATCGCACAAACTGACTGCACTGAATGACAATTACTGGGGCCCTGTGAGTTTCGCCCGTGCCCTCCACATCACAGAATAAGAAAACGGATTTTCGACATAAAGGCACATGTGCAGGATTATGAGATTTGGGGGTGATTATTCTAAATGTCTTAATATATCAAAGTTTGACAGTAACCTCATTTTCCAACATCCAGATAGCATGTTCTTAGTGAAGCAGAAATCCCGTCACGCTCATATCTCTGCGTTCGCATGCGTACAGTAGGCTACGTTATGGTGGACAGACAATCCATGACCTGCTCATCAGTAAAGGCATGCCAGTTACCATGCAACTAGGCAGAAATGTGCCAACATCAAATACACCAAATATAAAAAAAAGACGTAGAAACAAGCTCAACTGCACAATTTAGTCATTTTCTGCACATTTTACCAAAATATCATAGAACAGATGAAACAAACTGGTGGAACTAAACCAACTGACCTCAGTTCTGAGATAAAACATATGGCACCGGTAAATGGCATTACCATACAAGGACTTTTAGTTTGCAGAATTCAGATGTTTAGTGAAAATTTCACTTTTTTTGTTACATATTTTCAATAATGCTTGAACTTTTATTTATTTATTCAGTTCTGTGCCGAACTGCTACCCAATACAGTCTGTTACTGCACAGTTTAAAGAAAGAAAGAAAGAAAAAAAAAAAAAAAACAAAGTGCCATTTTGCTATCGTCCACATTACTGTATCGGCTTGCAGATACCTTCTTGTAGTAAAAATCCGAATTATGGAAAAATTTAACCAAGAAAACAGAAAATAGGAAAAATAAAACAGATCTCATGGGATCCTATATGACTGACATATTCTTAAGAGTTGGTGGATGCAGTAGCATGGGCTCCATCTCCTTCATTATGACAGAAAAAAAGATTACGTAATACCTGATTAGCAGACATGTGGACCACAAAGGTCAGCAGCCTGAACTTTAAGGGTACAGGGTACAACATCTGTTAGCACCTTAATGGGAGCTGACAAACTCACAGACACCACTCTCACCATGCCTCCACACCTTACACAGGAGTCTTTCTTTAGGGAAGAAGTCTTTACCCAAATACTTGCACCCAGGACCATCAGCGTCCTTCTCACATGTCTCATGACCTGCTGGGTACCCAGAAACCCCTGGGAAAGGCAGATGCACTGGAATGTTAAACTGGCCTCAGTGACGAGCAGGCCCTCGAGCCGGAGAAGGAAGGCTCAGGAACACAGCTCCGTAATCTCGGTAATCTGTAAATTCAAGTGTGGCACAGCAGCTAAAAATAGATATGGAAAAACCTCAAGCTTAGTATTTAGTCCTGGTTTTTTGCTAAGGAACAGCATTTTCAAATCTAGATAAGACCTTGCAAATAGAACCCAAAATAACTTGCACGGGTAAGAAGAAGAAAAAAAAAAAAAAAAAAAAAAAAAGGAATTCCTTATAACGAGGCCCAGCAATAGCATTCATGTCAGTCTTAGCTCCAAAGCACTGACACAAACGCCAGCATAAATTCACCACGGTGTCACTTAAATGATTAGGTGAGGTGGCTCACACTCTACGCTATCATTCAGAACACAAATCATCCTGCACTCAGAATAACTGGAAATGAGCATGTGTGGCATTTTGGGTCACACTGTTCTCGTACCCTGGCTTCTCTGCTCTTCACCCCTTCCCCACTTCCTTTGGCTCCTAGTGTAGTTATGGTTCGAGCCAGAACCCACAACTTCACAGATTTAAAATTTAAAAATAACCTGACTGAACAGAGTGTATGTAAAGCCAAAACTGGGGGGGGGGGCAGACTGTCCGCCACAGTTCCACATGTGGATAAACACCCTCAAAATTTTTTTTGAGTGTTGTATTTCAGAAACCTAACTGAAATGGGAGTATATTGTTACAGCAACACAATCAATCATACTTAACGACAGCAATACAGTAAGCTACCCTTGATAGTCGAAACAGAGTTAAATTCGTGAAAACCGTAGCAAATAAACTGCGTGGATTCTGAACAGAAGGAAAACGAGATCATTATAGTTACAAGTATACATGCAAAACAACTAAAACCACAATGACAGGCATATTGGTCTCTGAGTCACCCAAGTTGCTTTCTGTTGATAACAAAACAGATGGAAGCCTTGGAGATATGTACGTCTTGCCTGACTGTTTACTAGTCGTGACTTGATTTCGAAATCTCCCAAACGTTACCGGTTTTCTTGAAGGCCATTTGGCAGCAACAACCTCCTACACCAGGCTGCACTGCCACGGACCCAAGCGTACCCCCCCCAAAAGATGATACATCAGGGGAGTCACTCCTGAGTGTTTCCTTCAATCGCAATATTTAATGAAGGTCCTTGTAGATTTAGTCCTTAAATCTACAATTTTTGCATTGTGAGTTTTACAAAACCAATGCAAGTAAAATGTAATAATCTGGCTATTGACTAAAGTGCTGCGACGGTGGAAGCCATCCAAACGTGGTCACACTCGTAATACCCTCTAGCAAATTCACCATTCTGTGACAGCTGCGGTGTGTGTGGAGCAGTGAGGAACAAAAATGGGACAAAAACATTTATCCAAACACCCGAAGGCGTGTGACTCTGCACAGCTGGACTAAGGAAAGCGCTCGGGAGAACAACAGGAACACATGAGAGGATGCATGCTCAACATACACAGGCACACTTAGGTCACTACACAACTGAAATATATAGTCATTAATGTCAGCATCGGGGCCGGTCGCGTATCTCATGTGTATAATACAGGCAGCTCTATAGCGGGATACTATACATGGCAATAATAAATTGAGCATTCAATATGAGCAATCCCTAATAACTGTGTTGGTACACTAACGTGCCCTCTCCAAAGTCCAGATCTCACTGTCAGAAAACACAGTTAACTCGGACGCTCAGTCTGCTTGTTTATGCTTAAGTTCATTTATCGCCCTGAACTTCGGTCGACAGGGCATAAACTGCACTAAACGTAACACAAAATAAGCGTATTAAATCGTAAAGGTTAGCATGCAGAAATAACTGTTGTAGCCCTGAGTTATTTCAACTAAACATTCCCTGGACTCACACTACGGCACAGTACCAAATGTATTCCAGCATACAGGAAAAATAAGAAAATAAACTCAAAGTGCACTTACCGCTCGCTGTCCAAACAAACCGTGGGCACGAACAGGCAAACGTGAATAGCAGAAAAGCTGACAAGCGGATCGTTCTCATACCGATTTGTTTTCGCTGTGTCTGTTCTCACTTAGGGGCTAGCGGCGTGTTTGGTGTCCGAGTGAGACTGAAAGAGCAGGGGCGGGTGTGAGCCAACACGAAGAACAGCTCAACACGTGTGTCCCCGGTGTGTCCAATTACAGCGCGCTCCCTGCGATAAAGTTTACCCCGCCACGCACCTTTCGCCAACTTGTACTTGTTCATTATCATGACGCTGTTAATGTTGGGGCTCTAGTACATTTTGGACAGTTCATTAGTATAGGTTATGCGAACTAAACAGTACCATATTTGTGAAAAAGCTGGAACGTAAATTGGGCTGTTTCGATTATTCCGAAAATCAACTTTTTCGAAATAATTTTGTTTATTTTCCCCCACAATATAGTACATGTACAGCTGTTAAAATCCTACAAAATTGCAAGGGTTACTGTTGTATTTATATTGGCTTTGTAAATTGTGTTGTCTTACAATCCTCTTCGTATGGTACATGCATTTTTCCAGTTGTATTAGAACTAAAATGTTGTATTATTTACGACAGAGTTGTGGTTTACATTTCACATTGAATAAAACAATTTAGATTGACTCAATTTCTTTGATTCTAAGGTTGACGTCTGAAAATGTACTTCTCAAGATACTGTTGAGCAAAAGAAACAGGAAAAGATTTATTCAGGCTTTACAACACCAAATACTTAAGAAGGCCTTTAGCTGCACTCAGATATGAGTAAAAATAATTACATCCGTTCCTGTATTTTATTGCGAAAACGCCCATGCCCTAGGCTGCCTTCTTAAATTTTATTGTGTCGATTGTAAAGGCCATTTGACAAAAACAGGATTAAAGGTGTGCGCTGCAACTCCCTCAGAACGTAAAATCACAAAGCACTACATCTGCAGATTTCAAACAGACCTATTTACTATTATCTAGCTGTTTAATATAATAGCAATAATTATCATCATCTGGTTTAATTCTTTTAAAATTTTCTTAAATTCTCATTGTCTTATTACGCACTGTAAAGATTTTGTTTGTTGTTGCTGGTTCTCACCATCTGCTCGTCACAGCGCTGCTCAGCATTTCGAATTTTCACGCAGCTGTGAAATTAGAACGAAATTCCGTCACAATCCCATCTTTTTTCATCATAATACACTCGTGACATTTTTTCGCATATACACACCTAAATTTAAAGAACAATTTAACGATGAAAGAAAAATAATAATCAGTAGTGGATCAAAGAAAAGTAGGCGACTTTCGTAGGGGTGTTTCATTAGCATTAAAATGCTTATTATGGCTTGCTTAAATTAAAACAAAATGTGATTTTGTTGTCTTATAAATGAGGTAACTTTGTAAATAAACACATTTAGCCCAGTTTAACAAAATTACAGAGGTAATAACACTACTTAATCTGCTGTGTAACGGATTAAAAAATTACGGATATGCCGAATAAAATAACAAAGCTATGTCGCCTCCATGTGGACGGAAATTCTTAATGTGGTTTTGTTTCAAGAAGAATCTAGGTCGCTTTGTGAGTGTTGAAAAACATAAAATCTTGCGTTTACGGTGGCGATTACGTATTTTAATCCTAAAACTGTAAATTAAGTATCCAGTATTGATCCAGGTGTGAGATATTATTATATAGCTAAAACGTCAAAATGCCTCTACTTAAAATTGTACAACAGCCAAAAGTCACAAATTGAACCTACACAAAACTGTATGTCGAAATTAATACTTAGATATATTAACGTACAAAATATTTACTTCTGGGAGCATTAGCAATAGCAATTGCATTGTTCTCTCGCACCTCCCGAGTTGGGGGTTTAAATTCTGCTTCTGCCCTCTGTACATGGAGTTTGCATGTACTTTGTGGGTTTCCTCTGGGTACTCTGGTCTCCTCCCCGAGTCCACAGATGTGCATTGCAGGCTGATATGTGCCCTGCAATGGTTTGTCACCCTGTCCTGGGTGTCCTGTGCCTAGTGTTCCCTAGTATAGGCTCCAGGCCCCCCTGTGACCTTACACAGCATAAGCAGTTTCAGAAATGAAATACATTGTGTTTTAGTCTTAGAAAACCAAGTCAGCCCTGGCACAAAACAACATTTTATTGTGTAAAATCCTAAAATTAAGCTGTAGTTTATGCCTCCTTCTGAAATGGGGTTGACAGTTTATGGCTTTACTTTGTTTTCTCATACTTTGTGCTGCTTGCTGGACCCCTTAATTTAGTTGTTTCAGAAGTAAAGCGTCTACCTATGATTCTAATTACTCACAGACAGACATTTTAATTTATACTATCCTTTGTTAGATTATCGTGATCATAAATTTAACTAAAACACAAATAATACGTTTTAAATTTAAGATACAACTCGAAGTGCGATCGATAAATTCCTATAATCAGATGTATTTTCATTTTAATGTTTCAATAAATAAATGCAAACAATCCTCAACCACACATGTAAGCAATAGGAGAATAAATTCTACCGAGTGGAACATGTGGAGGAACATCTGAATTCCTTTAAATTAAAACATAAAGCAGGAGAAAGCGGGTTCCTAACCAGCAAAAACTACACTTTCAAGATAAAGGCCCAAGATATCCCCTAAACGTGGATTGACGTAATCATCTCGTAGCTGACTCACTTTCGCTTTAAGTAGTCGCTACAACATGAAACAAAAGCATTTCGGTAGTGTCTTCATTACATCTATGTTCACTTCATGAATGTTAGTCAGACAAATGTGTCCAGTAAATTCTACAATTAAATAATCCCGTTTACAGGCACATAATCCTATACCAGTTAAGCATCGTTCCACAGACCTACACAAATAAAACAAAAGTGAGGCGGGATGCTGAAGACCTGCACCAAATAACGTAATGTAGACAATAGCCAATAGCGGGAGGAAGTTTTTAATGAGGTCATCGGCAGTGGGCGGTGATGCTGGCGTTGCTAGGCGTCCGTATGCTTCTGCGTACAGTCAAGAAAGTACTAGAAACTGGGGGCGAGGGAATGGGGCGCTAAATAAATGCTAGACAGCTGTTCGAGAAAAACGGGAGAACAGCTAGAAAGGAGGCCCGGCAAAGCGAAAGGACACCTGGTATGTATTTGCATTATAGTAAAACACAAAATGAATGTCTGTGTCACTTGTACACGCATATATGAGCGATTTGGTTCCGATCAAATTAACGTCATTAGGAGGGATAGGCGGAAAACTGTATCCGCATTGCTTTGTCGTGCATAGCTATATCTCTAACCTGTAATCGGAAGAAGATGCAGGATATAGGTAAATATAGCGGTGCAGTGACTAAAAGGATAGAAGGCAAATATTTATTATTATTATTATTATTTGCCCGGACATTCATGATGAAAAATTCGGCTGAGTGATAAAGCATCCTGTCTGGTATGTAACTGGTCGCCATAATGTGTTTTACACCAGCTGTGGCTACATTTTGGGCAGCATTAAAGATGAGTGCATATATATAAATTCCTCTCAGCCACTACTATATCGAAAGACGGTTTTTCTGTTTCTTCGTCAGTGTAACGGTACTAAGAGGAGCATCCTTCTGGACAGCAGAACCTGTTACGTTTCAGATGTGTTATTTGCGCGAATTCTGCCCGGGTGATATTAAATGTTTTATACCCTTTAATCTGCAGGATCTAACTGAAAGTTGCAGACATATTTGTGACTAAGATCTGGAAATGAAAAAACCAGAACACACTTTTGAAAATTACAGCACTGAGCTCATTGATGTATATTACAACGAGAAGATGACTTCTCTTTGTAAATCCCATCAAACGTAGACATTTACAGTTTTACTAAACGATTTTAATGATATTAGTTACTTAGTGTACAGTTTAAAATAGAATTACTACGCAAATTAACTGCATATTTTGATCTGTTGCAGTTCCAGATCATTGCTATCACTCTTTAAATAATTATTAAATCAAAGTTTGTGTATTGCATATTGTTTTTTTTACAAAATAAATGTTTCAGAATTCTTTGATATAAGACAATTGTGTAAAGAGACACTCTGCAGAAAATGATTTTGTTTTCATGTTTCACATCGATTTTTGTAGACATTTTACATGGTGGTCCTAAAATTCTAGATATCCTTGGTATTGAAATCAGACAGTTTGAAAGAAATATATGAATTAGACCCTAGAATCTCAGGATTTATCTGTCACTGTTAGATGCCTGACTGTCGGTGTCAGTTTATGCAGTTTCTTTAAGGATGATTTTGAAATAGGGATTGGTAATCTTTACAAGGTGTGACTAAGCATCTTCAGTTTCTGTACATTTCACCATTACATAAACATTCATACATTGGATAATGTGTTCAGGTGTATGTGTCTTATAAAACTCTTTGCTGAACACAGTCATATCACATTTTACAGAGGTGAAAAAGGATTTTCACACCATTCTCCTCATACTGAACCCTAACCTCGAATATGAATGTTGTTGGATTTAGGGAAGGGTTTTTAGTTCTCATTCACGCTTTCAAGACCATTTAAGCCTACTTATTCTTTAATGGGATTAGGTTTTTGTGTCTTTTATTCGTTGTGTGTTTTTATGGGAGCCATTGCCGAGTATGTACACAGTTTCCTATGATCATGGTATTGTTACTCTAGCTAGATTACAAATCAAGCTCATGATGACACAGCTATGGAGAAGTAAGGAATGTGGCTGTATTCCCTATGGGGCGGCAGATTTATTTATCCCCTGCTCATAAGAACGTGCTGTTCTTAGGAAACAGAAGAAAGCTGATTTCAGTTTTGAGGAGTCTCTCCACTGGAAACATTTTAAATTAATTTTCTTAGCCTTGTGCTGTTTTGCAGTTATCTAAAGCCATTTGTGTGTCTATGGCTATGTTGAGAAGTGAATTTTTAAAATCTTTAATGGAGACTTGCGCCAATGAGTTATGAATCTTAGAAAATTATTATTTTTTTATGCACCATGCAAACTGAAACATATAAACAGATGTCAAAGCTGAATTTTATATTTTTTAAAGTTGTGTATCCTTACATAGGTGTGTGTGGGCCATATGATGGTGTTTAAATCTAATTTGTTTACTGTTCTGCACTTTTGCATGTGACTGTAATTGGTAGTGATTGCCTTGCAGTCATTTAGATAATTGCTGGCAATATAATTTTGTTTTGGAAAGTCCAGGGAAACTGACAGGAGGCACTAGGCTAAGTTTGTGTTATTCAGAAGGCAAGCAAATCGACAGATGCCCAGCTGCCTGCTTGGGCAGTACTATTTTAATATAGTTAATCTTTATTTTTTTTGTGTATCCATTCTGTCACTGAGTAGACACATCTTTACAGTGATTCCTGCTCAGAAGTGAGTGGCAGCATTTTTGATCTGCTTTAGTTTCTGTCTGTATTCTGCAGCAACCTACTGATGTACAACTTTTTGTAATTTTTTGTAATTTCTTATAGACACTGTAAACCAATATGTTAATTACCAGAGCAACGTCAATGAAAGTTGAATTTTTGAAAAATTAACATTTGTTTATAAGTTGAGTATGTCTACCTTTTGCTGTAATTACAGTGTCATAGACTACACCAGTTTTTTTGAAAAAGTACAAAAGGAGTAGATCATATCCACTTGACAGTTGTGTTAACCTGTGGTTCAGTGGAACTATGAGATTCAGAGAAAATGTGGCTTTTTCTTTGAAGTTGTTAGTATGGCTGTTGTCAAAATGTTCTTTAATTTGATCAATAAAACTAGAAATAGTCCAGGAACTTAAATATTTATTAATTATGCATATTCTACTTTTGTTGTACATTTTCCTTGTTGTTGTTGCTGTACAACTTGGTTTTTGTTTATTTACAGGATTTGAAGAAAATATCACAGATTTTGAATATGTTCTCAGACTTCTGGATCCAGCCCATATGTCAGTACTTATTTTCACTCAAATTGTCCTGCTGATAATATGGTTTTTTAATGAATGATTTTGTGTTAAATTGGAGAAGAAAGCATTTTTATTAGTGGTGTAAGACCTTTGTATCTGTTAATGTCAGAGAAAATGAAAACCTAGGTGTAATTAATGGTTGCTGAAGGAACAGGAGAGTAGAATGACTAGCACAGAACTCTGTCCTTGGCGGTGATCCTGTGCCAATTTGTACCCAACAGAGGACAGCTCTAGGCCTGGGCAAGTCATTGATTACTCTCTTTCAGATTCTACCGCATCACTGTGACACTGCATAAGGAAAAATCAAGGTCACTTCTCATAGGAAAGAAGAGAAATCAAAGTAAGATCATCTTGTGTGTTTGGTGTGTCACTTATTTTCTATGGTCATCTTAAAAAGACAGTTCTTAAATATAGCTGGTTAAAGGATTCCTACAGTTCACAGAGTGTTGGTGTCTTGACTCAGGTCCACCATGAATGTCCATGAGAGTGAAGTACAGACCCTGGCCCCGGAGATGCCAGCAATGTTTGATGGAATGAAGTTGGCAGCCGTGGCCACAGTGCTTTACGTTATTGTACGCTGCCTGAATTTGAAGAGCCCGACAGCACCTCCTGCCATCACCTATCAGGACACACCTCTGAACCGCTTCCTGCTCAAGTCCTGTCCCCTGCTGACCAAAGAGTAAGAATCCTGTGTTTACCACTTCCTGGATTAGCAAGATGTTTTGTGGGAGCGTTTATGTTGAATGTTAACAGCGTAGGATTCTGTGAAAACCTACACCCTGAATGTTAGCGCTGTGGTACTTTGTTAGAATATTTACCATTATTGCTATATAATATATCATTCTGTCAGGCATATCTATCCTCAGTCTCCAGTATCATTGTCTGGGCACGTGTACACTTGGTGTTAGCACTGTAGCATTGTGTGGGTACATCTTCTCTCAGTGTTAGGGCTGTAGCATTGTGTGGGTACGTCTTCTCTCAGTGTTAGGGCTGTAGCATTGTGTGGGTACGTCTTCTCTCAGTGTTAGGGCTGTAGCATTGTGTGGGT